>OZ023072.1:14173391-14439601 GCA_963992785.1 Tenthredo livida | reverse complement strand
CGACCAATATTGCGATTCCAGGTTCCCTGGTGGCCGGAGAAGAAAGTCCAGAGGAGCGATATCGCACACTTTAGCGCAGTGAATATGTTTATATTTTTTTCAGAATTTTTGCATGAGTTCGAGATTTTCTCATCAAATATGCGCGTTTCAGCTCCAGTATCGCTCGATTGACCAATATTGCGATTCCAGGTTCCCTGGTGGCCGGAGAAGGAAGTCCAGAGGAGCGATATCGCACACTTTAACGCAGTGAATATGCCTATATTTTTTTTAGAATTTTCGCGTGAGTTCGAAATTTTCTCATCAAATATCCGCGTTTCAGCTTCAGGATCGGTCGATTGACCGATATTGCGATTCCAGGTTCCCTGGTGGCCGAAGAACGAAGTCCAGAGGAGCGATATCGCACACTTTAACGCAGTGAATATGCCTATATTTTTTTTAGAATTTTCGCATGAGTTCGAAATTTTCTCATCAAATATGCGCGTTTCAGCTTTAGTATCGCTCGATTGACCAATATTGCGATTTCATGTTCCCTGGTGGCCGGAGAAGGAAGTCCAGAGGAGCGATATCGCACACTTTAACGCAGTGAATATGCCTATATTATTTTTAGAATTTTCGCGTGAGTTCGAAATTTTCTCATCAAATATCCGCGTTTCAGCTTCAGGATCGGTCGATTGACCGATATTGCGACTCCAGGTTCCCTGGTGGCCGGAGAAGGAAGTCCAGAGAAGCGATATCGCACACTTTAACGCAGTGAATATGCCTATATTTTTTTTAGAATTTTCACATGAGTTAGAAATTTCCTCATCAAATATGCGCGTTTCAACTTCCGGATCGCTCGATAGACCAATGTTGCATTTCCGGGTTTCCTGGCCACCGGAGAAAAAAGTCCAGATGAGCGAGATTGCACACCACAGTGCAGTAAACATCCCCATATTTTTTTCAGAATTTTCACATGAGTTCGAAATTTTCCCATCGAATATGCGCGTTTCAGCTTCAGTATCGCTCGATTGACCAATATTGCGATTCCAGGTTCCTTGGTGGCCGGAGAAGAAAGTCCAGAGGAGCGATATCGCACACTTTAGCGCAGCGAATATGCCTATATTTTTTTTAGAATTTTCGCATGAGTTCGAAATGTTCTCATCAAATATGCGCGTTTCAGGTTTCGGATCGCTCGATAGACCAATGTTGCATTTCCGGGTTTCCTGGACACCGGAGAAAAAAGTCCAGAGGAGAGAGATTGCACACCACAGTGCAGTGAACATTCCCATATTTTTTTCAGAATTTTCACATGAGTTCGAAATTTTCTCATCAAATATGCGCGTTTCAGCTTCAGTATCGCTTGATTGACCAATATTGCGATTCCAGGTTCCCTGGTGGCCGGAGAAGGAAGTCCAGAGGAGCGATATCGCACACTTTAACGCAGTGAATATGCCTATATTTTTTTTAGAATTTTCGCGTGAGTTCGAAATTTTCTCATCAAATATCCGCGTTTCAGCTTCAGGATCGGTCGATCGACCAATATTGCGATTCCAGGTTCCCTGGTGGCCGGAGAAGGAAGTCCAGAGAAGCGATATCGCACACTTTAACGCAGTGAATATGCCTATATTTTTTTTAGAATTTTCACATGAGTTCGAAATTTTCTCATCAAATATGCGCGTTTCAACTTCCGGATCGCTCTATAGACCAATGTTGCATTTCCGGGTTTCCTGGCCACCGGAGAAAAAAGTCCAGAGAAGCGAGATTGCACACTCCAGCGCAGTGAACATCCCCATATTTTTTTCAGAATTTTCACAAGAGTTCGAAATTTTCTCATCAAATATGCGCGTTTCAGCTTCCGGATCGCTCGATAGACCAATGTTGCATTTCCGGGTTTCCTGGCCACCGGAGAAATAAGTCCAGATGAGCGAGATTGCACACCACAGTGCAGTAAACATCCCCATATTTTTTTCAGAATTTTCACATGAGTTCGAAATTTTCCCATCGAATATGCGCGTTTCAGCTTCAGTATCGCTCGATTGACCAATATTGCGATTCCAGGTTCCTTGGTGGCCGGAGAAGAAAGTCCAGAGGAGCGATATCGCACACTTTAGCGCAGCGAATATGCCTATATTTTTTTTAGAATTTTCGCATGAGTTCGAAATGTTCTCATCAAATATGCGCGTTTCAGCTTTCGGATCGCTCGATAGACCAATGTTGCATTTCCGGGTTTCCTGGACACCGGAGAAAAAAGTCCAGAGGAGAGAGATTGCACACCACAGTGCAGTGAACATTCCCATATTTTTTTCAGAATTTTCACATGAGTTCGAAATTTTCTCATCAAATATGCGCGTTTCAGCTTCAGTATCGCTCGATTGACCAATATTGCGATTCCAGGTTCCCTGGTGGCCGGAGAAGGAAGTCCAGAGGAGCGATATCGCACACTTTAACGCAGTGAATATGCCTATATTTTTTTTAGAATTTTCGCGTGAGTTCGAAATTTTCTCATCAAATATCCGCGTTTCAGCTTCAGGATCGGTCGATTGACCGATATTGCGATTCCAGGTTCCCTGGTGGCCGGAGAAGGAAGTCCAGAGAAGCGATATCGCACACTTTAACGCAGTGAATATGCCTATATTTTTTTTAGAATTTTCACATGAGTCCGAAATTTTCTCATCAAATATGCGCGTTTCAACTTCCGGATCGCTCGATAGACCAATGTTGCATTTCCGGGTTTCCTGGCCACCGGAGAAAAAAGTCCAGAGAAGCGAGATTGCACACTCCAGCGCAGTGAACATCCCCATATTTTTTTCAGAATTTTCACATGAGTTCGAAATGTTCTCATCAAATATGCGCGTTTCAGCTTTCGGATCGCTCGATAGACCAATGTTGCATTTCCGGGTTTCCTGGCCACCGGAGAAAAAAGTCCAGATGAGCGAGATTGCACACCACAGTGCAGTGAACATCCCCATATTTTTTTCAGAATTTTCACATGAGTTCGAAATTTTCCCATCGAATATGCGCGTTTCAGCTTCAGTATCGCTCGATTGACCAATATTGCGATTCCAGGTTCCCTGGTGGCCGGAGAAGGAAGTCCAGAGGAGCGATATCGCACACTTTAACGCAGTGAATATGCCTATATTTTTTTTAGAATTTTCGCGTGAGTTCGAAATTTTCCCATCAAATATCCGCGTTTCAGCTTCAGGATCGGTCGATCGACCAATATTGCGATTCCAGGTTCCCTGGTGGCCGGAGAAGAAAGTCCAGAGGAGCGATATCGCACACTTTAGCGCAGTGAATATGTTTCTATTTTTTTCAGAATTTTTGCATGAGTTCGAGATTTTCTCATCAAATATGCGCGTTTCAGCTCCAGTATCGCTCGATTGACCAATATTGCGATTCCAGGTTCCCTGGTGGCCGGAGAAGGAAGTCCAGAGGAGCGATATCGCACACTTTAACGCAGTGAATATGCCTATATTTTTTTTAGAATTTTCGCGTGAGTTCGAAATTTTCTCATCAAATATCCGCGTTTCAGCTTCAGGATCGGTCGATTGACCGATATTGCGATTCCAGGTTCCCTGGTGGCCGAAGAACGAAGTCCAGAGGAGCGATATCGCACACTTTAACGCAGTGAATATGCCTATATTTTTTTTAGAATTTTCGCATGAGTTCGAAATTTTCTCATCAAATATGCGCGTTTCAGCTTTAGTATCGCTCGATTGACCAATATTGCGATTTCATGTTCCCTGGTGGCCGGAGAAGGAAGTCCAGAGGAGCGATATCGCACACTTTAACGCAGTGAATATGCCTATATTTTTTTTAGAATTTTCGCGTGAGTTCGAAATTTTCTCATCAAATATCCGCGTTTCAGCTTCAGGATCGGTCGATTGACCGATATTGCGATTCCAGGTTCCCTGGTGGCCGGAGAAGGAAGTCCAGAGAAGCGATATCGCACACTTTAACGCAGTGAATATGCCTATATTTTTTTTAGAATTTTCACATGAGTTAGAAATTTCCTCATCAAATATGCGCGTTTCAACTTCCGGATCGCTCGATAGACCAATGTTGCATTTCCGGGTTTCCTGGCCACCGGAGAAAAAAGTCCAGATGAGCGAGATTGCACACCACAGTGCAGTAAACATCCCCATATTTTTTTCAGAATTTTCACATGAGTTCGAAATTTTCCCATCGAATATGCGCGTTTCAGCTTCAGTATCGCTCGATTGACCAATATTGCGATTCCAGGTTCCTTGGTGGCCGGAGAAGAAAGTCCAGAGGAGCGATATCGCACACTTTAGCGCAGCGAATATGCCTATATTTTTTTTAGAATTTTCGCATGAGTTCGAAATGTTCTCATCAAATATGCGCGTTTCAGGTTTCGGATCGCTCGATAGACCAATGTTGCATTTCCGGGTTTCCTGGACACCGGAGAAAAAAGTCCAGAGGAGAGAGATTGCACACCACAGTGCAGTGAACATTCCCATATTTTTTTCAGAATTTTCACATGAGTTCGAAATTTTCTCATCAAATATGCGCGTTTCAGCTTCAGTATCGCTCGATTGACCAATATTGCGATTCCAGGTTCCCTGGTGGCCGGAGAAGGAAGTCCAGAGGAGCGATATCGCACACTTTAACGCAGTGAATATGCCTATATTTTTTTTAGAATTTTCGCGTGAGTTCGAAATTTTCTCATCAAATATCCGCGTTTCAGCTTCAGGATCGGTCGATCGACCAATATTGCGATTCCAGGTTCCCTGGTGGCCGGAGAAGGTAGTCCAGAGGAGCGATATCGCACACTTTAGCGCAGTGAATATGTTTATATTTTTTTTAGAATTTTCACATGAGTTCGAAATTTTCTCATCAAATATGCGCGTTTCAGCTTCAGTATCGCTCGATTGACCAATATTGCGATTCCAGGTTTCCTGGTGGCCGGAGAAGGAAGTCCAGAGGAGCGATATCGCACACTTTAGCGCAGTGAATATGCCTATATTTTTTTTAGAATTTTCGCATGAGTTCGAAATGTTCTCATCAAATATGCGCGTTTCAGCTTTCGGATCGCTCGATAGACCAATGTTGCATTTCCGGGTTTCCTGGACACCGGAGAAAAAAGTCCAGAGAAGCGAGATTGCACACCACAGTGCAGTGAACATTTCCATATTTTTTTCAGAATTTTCACATGAGTTCGAAATTTTCTCATCAAATATGCGCGTTTCAGCTTCAGTATCGCTCGATTGACCAATATTGCGATTCCAGGTTCCCTGGTGGCCGGAGAAGGAAGTCCAGAGGAGCGATATCGCACACTTTAACGCAGTGAATATGCCTATATTTTTTTTAGAATTTTCGCGTGAGTTCGAAATTTTCTCATCAAATATCCGCGTTTCAGCTTCAGCATCAGTCGATAGACCAATGTTGCATTTCCGGGTTTCCTGGCCACCGGAGAAAAAAGTCCAGATGAGCGAGATTGCACACCACAGTGCAGTAAACATCCCCATATTTTTTTCAGAATTTTCACATGAGTTCGAAATTTTCCCATCAAATATGCGCGTTTCAGCTTCAGTATCGCTCGATTGACCAATATTGCGATTCCAGGTTCCTTGGTGGCCGGAGAAGAAAGTCCAGAGGAGCGATATCGCACACTTTAGCGCAGCGAATATGCCTATATTTTTTTTAGAATTTTCGCATGAGTTCGAAATGTTCTCATCAAATATGCGCGTTTCAGCTTTCGGATCGCTCGATAGACCAATGTTGCATTTCCGGGTTTCCTGGACACCGGAGAAAAAAGTCCAGAGGAGCGATATCGCACACTTTAGCGCAGTGAATATGTTTATATTTTTTTCAGAATTTTCACATGAGTTCGAGATTTTCTCATCAAATATGCGCGTTTCAGCTCCAGTATCGCTCGATTGACCAATATTGCGATTCCAGGTTCCCTGGTGGCCGGAGAAGGAAGTCCAGAGGAGCGATATCGCACACTTTAACGCAGTGAATATGTTTATATTTTTTTTAGAATTTTCACATGAGTTCGAAATTTTCTCATCAAATATGCGCGTTTCAGCTTTAGTATCGCTCGATTGACCAATATTGCGATTTCATGTTCCCTGGTGGCCGGAGAAGGAAGTCCAGAGGAGCGATATCGCACACTTTAACGCAGTGAATATGCCTATATTTTTTTTAGAATTTTCGCGTGAGTTCGAAATTTTCTCATCAAATATCCGCGTTTCAGCTTCAGGATCGGTCGATTGACCGATATTGCGATTCCAGGTTCCCTGGTGGCCGGAGAAGGAAGTCCAGAGAAGCGATATCGCACACTTTAACGCAGTGAATATGCCTATATTTTTTTTAGAATTTTCACATGAGTTCGAAATTTCCTCATCAAATATGCGCGTTTCAACTTCCCGATCGCTCGATAGACCAATGTTGCATTTCCGGGTTTCCTGGCCACCGGAGAAAAAAGTCCAGAGAAGCGAGATTGCACACTCCAGCGCAGTGAACATCCCCATATTTTTTTCAGAATTTTCACATGAGTTCGAAATTTTCTCATCAAATATGCGCGTTTCAGCTTCCGGATCGCTCGATAGACCAATGTTGCATTTCCGGGTTTCCTGGCCACCGGAGAAAAAAGTCCAGATGAGCGAGATTGCACACCACAGTGCAGTGAACATCCCCATATTTTTTTCAGAA
Organism: Tenthredo livida; assembly: GCA_963992785.1. Lineage (NCBI taxonomy): Eukaryota > Metazoa > Arthropoda > Insecta > Hymenoptera > Tenthredinidae > Tenthredo > Tenthredo livida. The sequence goes on along the minus strand of OZ023072.1, from coordinate 14,432,944 downwards.
TTTTCACATGAGTTCGAAATTTTCCCATCGAATATGCACGTTTCAGCTTCAGTATCGCTCGATTGACCAATATTGCGATTCCAGGTTCCCTGGTGGCCGGAGAAGGAAGTCCAGGGGAGTGATATCGCACACTTTAGCGCAGTGAATATGCCTATATTTTTTTTAGAATTTTCGCATGAGTTCGAAATTTTCCCATCAAATATCCGCGTTTCAGCTTCAGGATCGGTCGATCGACCAATATTGCGATTCCAGGTTCCCTGGTGGCCGGAGAAGAAAGTCCAGAGGAGCGATATCGCACACTTTAGCGCAGTGAATATGTTTATATTTTTTTCAGAATTTTCACATGAGTTCGAGATTTTCTCATCAAATATGCGCGTTTCAGCTCCAGTATCGCTCGATTGACCAATATTGCGATTCCAGGATCCCTGGTGGCCGGAGAAGGAAGTCCAGAGGAGCGATATCGCACACTTTAACGCAGTGAATATGCCTATATTTTTTTTAGAATTTTCGCGTGAGTTCGAAATTTTCTCATCAAATATCCGCGTTTCAGCTTCAGGATCGGTCGATTGACCGATATTGCGATTCCAGGTTCCCTGGTGGCCGAAGAACGAAGTCCAGAGGAGCGATATCGCACACTTTAACGCAGTGAATATGCCTATATTTTTTTTAGAATTTTCACATGAGTTCGAAATTTTCTCATCAAATATGCGCGTTTCAGCTTTAGTATCGCTCGATTGACCAATATTGCGATTTCATGTTCCCTGGTGGCCGGAGAAGGAAGTCCAGAGGAGCGATATCGCACACTTTAACGCAGTGAATATGCCTATATTTTTTTTAGAATTTTCGCGTGAGTTCGAAATTTTCTCATCAAATATCCGCGTTTCAGCTTCAGGATCGGTCGATTGACCGATATTGCGATTCCAGGTTCCCTGGTGGCCGGAGAAGGAAGTCCAGAGAAGCGATATCGCACACTTTAACGCAGTGAATATGCCTATATTTTTTTTAGAATTTTCACATGAGTTCGAAATTTCCTCATTAAATATGCGCGTTTCAACTTCCGGATCGCTCGATAGACCAATGTTGCATTTCCGGGTTTCCTGGCCACCGGAGAAAAAAGTCCAGAGAAGCGAGATTGCACACTCCAGCGCAGTGAACATCCCCATATTTTTTTCAGAATTTTCACATGAGTTCGAAATTTTCTCATCAAATATGCGCGTTTCAGCTTCCGGATCGCTCGATAGACCAATGTTGCATTTCCGGGTTTCCTGGCCACCGGAGAAAAAAGTCCAGATGAGCGAGATTGCACACCACAGTGCAGTGAACATCCCCATATTTTTTTCAGAATTTTCACATGAGTTCGAAATTTTCCCATCGAATATGCACGTTTCAGCTTCAGTATCGCTCGATTGACCAATATTGCGATTCCAGGTTCCCTGGTGGCCGGAGAAGGAAGTCCAGGGGAGTGATATCGGACACTTTAGCGCAGTGAATATGCCTATATTTTTTTTAGAATTTTCGCATGAGTTCGAAATTTTCTCATCAAATATGCGCGTTTCAGCTTTCGGATCGCTCGATAGACCAATGTTGCATTTCCGGGTTTCCTGGACACCGGAGAAAAAAGTCCAGAGGAGAGAGATTGCACACCACAGTGCAGTGAACATTCCCATATTTTTTTCAGAATTTTCACATGAGTTCGAAATTTTCTCATCAAATATGCGCGTTTCAGCTTCAGTATCGCTCGATTGACCAATATTGCGATTCCAGGTTCCCTGGTGGCCGGAGAAGGAAGTCCAGAGGAGCGATAGCGCACACTTTAACGCAGTGAATATGCCTATATTTTTTTTAGAATTTTCGCGTGAGTTCGAAATTTTCTCATCAAATATCCGCGTTTCAGCTTCAGGATCGGTCGATTGACCGATATTGCGATTCCAGGTTCCCTGGTGGCCGGAGAAGGAAGTCCAGAGAAGCGATATAGCACACTTTAACGCAGTGAATATGCCTATATTTTTTTTAGAATTTTCACATGAGTTCGAAATTTTCTCATCAAATATGCGCGTTTCAACTTCCGGATCGCTCGATAGACCAATGTTGCATTTCCGGGTTTCCTGGCCACCGGAGAAAAAAGTCCAGAGAAGCGAGATTGCACACTCCAGCGCAGTGAACATCCCCATATTTTTTTCAGAATTTTCACATAAGTTCGAAATTTTCTCATCAAATATGCGCGTTTCAGCTTCCGGATCGCTCGATAGACCAATGTTGCATTTCCGGGTTTCCTGGCCACCGGAGAAAAAAGTCCAGATGAGCGAGATTGCACACCACAGTGCAGTGAACATCCCCATATTTTTTTCAGAATTTTCACATGAGTTCGAAATTTTCCCATCGAATATGCACGTTTCAGCTTCAGTATCGCTCGATTGACCAATATTGCGATTCCAGGTTCCCTGGTGGCCGGAGAAGGAAGTCCAGGGGAGCGATATCGCACACTTTAGCGCAGTGAATATGCCTATATTTTTTTCAGAATTTTCGCATGAGTTCGAAATTTTCTCATCAAATATGCGCGTTTCAGCTTTCGGATCGCTCGATAGACCAATGTTGCATTTCCGGGTTTCCTGGACACCGGAGAGAAAAGTCCAGAGGAGCGAGATTGCACACCACAGTGCAGTGAACATTCCCATATTTTTTTCAGAATTTTCACATGAGTTCGAAATTTTCTCATCAAATATGCGCGTTTCAGCTTCAGTATCGCTCGATTGACCAATATTGCGATTCCAGGTTCCCTGGTGGCCGGAGAAGGAAGTCCAGAGGAGCGATATCGCACACTTTAACGCCGTGAATATGCCTATATTTTTTTTAGAATTTTCGCGTGAGTTCGAAATTTTCTCATCAAATATCCGCGTTTCAGCTTCAGGATCGGTCGATTGACCGATATTGCGATTCCAGGTTCCCTGGTGGCCGAAGAACGAAGTCCAGAGGAGCGATATCGCACACTTTAACGCAGTGAATATGCCTATATTTTTTTTAGAATTTTCGCATGAGTTCGAAATGTTCTCATCAAATATGCGCGTTTCAGGTTTCGGATCGCTCGATAGACCAATGTTGCATTTCCGGGTTTCCTGGACACCGGAGAAAAAAGTCCAGAGGAGAGAGATTGCACACCACAGTGCAGTGAACATTCCCATATTTTTTTCAGAATTTTCACATGAGTTCGAAATTTTCTCATCAAATATGCGCGTTTCAGCTTCAGTATCGCTCGATTGACCAATATTGCGAGTCCAGGTTCCCTGGTGGCCGGAGAAGGAAGTCCAGAGGAGCGATATCGCACACTTTAACGCAGTGAATATGCCTATATTTTTTTTAGAATTTTCGCGTGAGTTCGAAATTTTCCCATCAAATATCCGCGTTTCAGCTTCAGGATCGGTCGATCGACCAATATTGCGATTCCAGGTTCCCTGGTGGCCGGAGAAGAAAGTCCAGAGGAGCGATATCGCACACTTTAGCGCAGTGAATATGTTTATATTTTTTTCAGAATTTTCACATGAGTTCGAAATTTTCTCATCAAATATGCGCGTTTCAGCTCCAGTATCGCTCGATTGACCAATATTGCGATTCCAGGTTCCCTGGTGGCCGGAGAAGGAAGTCCAGAGGAGCGATATCGCACACTTTAACGCAGTGAATATGCCTATATTTTTTTTAGAATTTTCGCGTGAGTTCGAAATTTTCTCATCAAATATGCGCGTTTCAACTTCCGGATCGCTCGATAGACCAATGTTGCATTTCCGGGTTTCCTGGCCACCGGAGAAAAAAGTCCAGAGAAGCGAGATTGCACACTCCAGCGCAGTGAACATCCCCATATTTTTTTCAGAATTTTCACATGAGTTCGAAATTTTCTCATCAAATATGCGCGTTTCAGCTTCCGAATCGCTCGATAGACCAATGTTGCATTTCCGGGTTTCCTGGCCACCGGAGAAAAAAGTCCAGATGAGCGAGATTGCACACCACAGTGCAGTGAACATCCCCATATTTTTTTCAGAATTTTCACATGAGTTCGAAATTTTCCCATCGAATATGCACGTTTCAGCTTCAGTATCGCTCGATTGACCAATATTGCGATTCCAGGTTCCCTGGTGGCCGGAGAAGGAAGTCCAGGGGAGTGATATCGCACACTTTAGCGCAGTGAATATGCCTATATTTTTTTTAGAATTTTCGCATGAGTTCGAAATTTTCTCATCAAATATGCGCGTTTCAGCTTTCGGATCGCTCGATAGACCAATGTTGCATTTCCGGGTTTCCTGGACACCGGAGAAAAAAGTCCAGAGGAGCGAGATTGCACACCACAGTGCAGTGAACATTCACATATTTTTTTCAGAATTTTCACATGAGTTCGAAATTTTCTCATCAAATATGCGCGTTTCAGCTTCAGTATCGCTCGATTGACCAATATTGCGATTCCAGGTTCCCTGGTGGCCGGAGAAGGAAGTCCAGAGGAGCGATATCGCACACTTTAACGCAGTGAATATGCCTATATTTTTTTTAGAATTTTCGCATGAGTTCGAAATGTTCTCATCAAATATGCGCGTTTCAGCTTTCGGATCGCTCGATAGACCAATGTTGCATTTCCGGGTTTCCTGGACACCGGAGAAAAAAGTCCAGAGGAGCGAGATTGCACGCCACAGTGCAGTGAACATTCCCATATTTTTTTGAAAATTTTCACATGAGTTCGAAATTTTCTCATCAAATATCCGCGTTTCAGCTTCAGGATCGGTCGATTGACCAATATTGCGATTCCAGGTTCCCTGGTGGCCGGAGAAGGAAGTCCAGAGGAGCGATATCGCACACTTTAGCGCAGTGAATATGTTTATATTTTTTTTTTTAGAATTTTTACATGAGTTCGAAATTTTCTCATCAAATATGCGCGTTTCAGCTTCAGTATCGCTCGATTGACCAATATTGCGATTCCAGGTTCCCTGGTGGCCGGAGAAGGAAGTCCAGAGGAGCGATATCGCACACTTTAACGCAGTGAATATGCCTATATTTTTTTTAGAATTTTCGCGTGAGTTCGAAATTTTCTCATCAAATATCCGCGTTTCAGCTCCAGGATCGGTCGATTGACCGATATTGCGATTCCAGGTTCCCTGGTGGCCGGAGAAGGAAGTCCAGAGGAGCGATATCGCACACTTTAACGCAGTGAATATGCCTATATTTTTTTTAGAATTTTCACATGAGTTCGAAATTTTCTCATCAAATATGCGCGTTTCAACTTCCGGATCGCTCGATAGACCAATGTTGCATTTCCGGGTTTCCTGGCCACCGGAGAAAAAAGTCCAGAGATGCGAGATTGCACACTCCAGCGCAGTGAACATCCCCATATTTTTTTCAGAATTTTCACATGGGTTCGGAATTTTCTCATCAAATATGCGCGTTTCAGCTTCCGGATCGCTCGATAGACCAATGTTGCATTTCCGGGTTTCCTGGCCACCGGAGAAAAAAGTCCAGATCAGCGAGATTGCACACCACAGTGCAGTAAACATCCCCATATTTTTTTGAGAATTTTCACATGAGTTCGAAATTTTCTCATCAAATATGCGCGTTTCAGCTTCAGTATCGCTCGATTGACCAATATTGCGATTCCAGGTTCCCTGGTGGCCGGAGAAGGAAGTCCAGAGGAGCGATACCGCACACTTTAACGCAGTGAATATGCCTATATTTTTTTTAGAATTTTCGCGTCATTTCGAAATTTTCCCATCAAATATCCGCGTTTCAGCTTCAGGATCGGTCGATAGACCAATGTTGCATTTCCGGGTTTCCTGGACACCGGAGAAAAAAGTCCAGAGGAGAGAGATTGCACACCACAGTGCAGTGAACATTCCCATATTTTTTTCAGAATTTTCACATGAGTTCGAAATTTTCTCATCAAATATGCGCGTTTCAGCTTCAGTATCGCTCGATTGACCAATATTGCGATTCCAGGTTCCCTGGTGGCCGGAGAAGGAAGTCCAGAGGAGCGATATCGCACACTTTAACGCAGTGAATATGCCTATATTTTTTTTAGAATTTTCGCGTGAGTTCGAAATTTTCCCATCAAATATTCGCGTTTCAGCTTCAGTATCGCTCGATTGACCAATATTGCGATTCCAGGTTCCCTGGTGGCCGGAGAAGGAAGTCCAGAGGAGCGATATCGCACACTTTAACGCAGTGAATATGCCTATATTTTTTTTAGAATTTTCACATGAGTTCGAAATTTGCTCATCAAATATGCGCGTTTCAGCTTCAGTATCGCTCGATTGACCAATATTGCGATTCCAGGTTCCCTGGTGGCCGGAGAAGGAAGTCCAGAGGAGCGATATCGCACACTTTAACGCAGTGAATATGCCTATATTTTTTTTAGAATTTTCGCGTGAGTTCGAAATTTTCTCATCAAATATACGCGTTTCAGCTCCAGGATCGGTCGATTGACCGATATTGCGATTCCAGGTTCCCTGGTGGCCGGAGAAGGAAGTCCAGAGGAGCGATATCGCACACTTTAACGCAGTGAATATGCCTATATTTTTTTTAGAATTTTCGCATGAGTTCGAAATGTTCTCATCAAATATGCGCGTTTCAGCTTTCGGATCGCTCGATAGACCAATGTTGCATTTCCGGGTTTCCTGGACACCGGAGAAAAAAGTCCAGAGGAGCGAGATTGCACGCCACAGTGCAGTGAACATTCCCATATTTTTTTGAAAATTTTCACATGAGTTCGAAATTTTCTCATCAAATATCCGCGTTTCAGCTTCAGGATCGGTCGATTGACCAATATTGCGATTCCAGGTTCCCTGGTGGCCGGAGAAGGAAGTCCAGAGGAGCGATATCGCACACTTTAGCGCAGTGAATATGTTTATATTTTTTTTAGAATTTTTACATGAGTTCGAAATTTTCTCATCAAATATGCGCGTTTCAGCTTCAGTATCGCTCGATTGACCAATATTGCGATTCCAGGTTCCCTGGTGGCCGGAGAAGGAAGTCCAGAGGAGCGATATCGCACACTTTAACGCAGTGAATATGCCTATATTTTTTTTAGAATTTTCGCGTGAGTTCGAAATTTTCTCATCAAATATCCGCGTTTCAGCTCCAGGATCGGTCGATTGACCGATATTGCGATTCCAGGTTCCCTGGTGGCCGGAGAAGGAAGTCCAGAGGAGCGATATCGCACACTTTAACGCAGTGAATATGCCTATATTTTTTTTAGAATTTTCACATGAGTTCGAAATTTTCTCATCAAATATGCGCGTTTCAACTTCCGGATCGCTCGATAGACCAATGTTGCATTTCCGGGTTTCCTGGCCACCGGAGAAAAAAGTCCAGAGATGCGAGATTGCACACTCCAGCGCAGTGAACATCCCCATATTTTTTTCAGAATTTTCACATGGGTTCGGAATTTTCTCATCAAATATGCGCGTTTCAGCTTCCGGATCGCTCGATAGACCAATGTTGCATTTCCGGGTTTCCTGGCCACCGGAGAAAAAAGTCCAGATCAGCGAGATTGCACACCACAGTGCAGTAAACATCCCCATATTTTTTTGAGAATTTTCACATGAGTTCGAAATTTTCTCATCAAATATGCGCGTTTCAGCTTCAGTATCGCTCGATTGACCAATATTGCGATTCCAGGTTCCCTGGTGGCCGGAGAAGGAAGTCCAGAGGAGCGATACCGCACACTTTAACGCAGTGAATATGCCTATATTTTTTTTAGAATTTTCGCGTCATTTCGAAATTTTCCCATCAAATATCCGCGTTTCAGCTTCAGGATCGGTCGATAGACCAATGTTGCATTTCCGGGTTTCCTGGACACCGGAGAAAAAAGTCCAGAGGAGAGAGATTGAAGATTCTGATCGACGTAGTGCCACGAGCAGTCTTGACACTTATCGAACCCTCTCGCGTTGCTCCATATTCATTAGAGATTGGAAGTTCTTATCGACGTAGTGCCACGAGCAGTCTTGACACTCATCGAACCCTCTCGCCTTGCTCCATATTCATTAGAGATTGAAGATTTTCAGCATAGACTGAATATCGAAGAGATTAGCGTGAGTAAATCGCGAATCAAACTGGGCTACCTGTTGTTATTATAGTCTGTAACTACGCAATGATTATTTATGCCATTTCAGTAGCCAGTTCAGCGTATAACTTGCTGCGTAGCCATTTGATATTGGAAGTTCTTATCGACGTAGTGCCATGAGCAGTCTTGACACTCATCGAACCCTCTCGCCTTGCTCCATATGCATTAGAGATTGAAGATTCTCATCGACGTAGTGCCACGAGCAGTCTTGGCACTCATCGAACCCTCTTGCCTTGCTACATATTCATTAGAGATTGAAGATTCTCAGCATAGACTGAATATCGAACAGATTAGCGTGAGTAAATCGCAAATGAAACTGGGCTACCTGTTGTTATTATAGTCTGTAACTACGCAATGATTATTTATGCTATTTCAGCAGCCAGTTCAGCGTATAACTTGCTGCGTAGCTATTTCAGATTGACGATTCTTATCGACGTAGTGCCACGAGCAGTCTTGACACTTATCGAACCCTCTCGCCTTGCTACATATTCATTACAGATTGAAGATTCTCATCGACGTAGTGCCACGAGTAGTCTTGGCACTCATCGAACCCTCTCGCCCTGCTCTATATTCATTAGAGATTGAAGATTCTCGTCGACGTAGTGCCACGAGCAGTCTCGACACTCATCGAACCCTCTCGCCTTGCTACATATTCATTAGAGATTGAAGATTCTCAGCATAGACTGAATATCGAACAGATTAGCGTGAGTAAATCGCAAATCAAACTGGGCTACCTGTTGTTATTATAGTCTGTAACTACGCAATGATTATTTATGCTATTTCAGAAGCCAGTTCAGCGTATAACTTGCTGCGTAGCCATTTGAGATTGAAGATTCTCATCGACGTAGTGCCACGAGTAGTCTTGGCACTCATCGAACCCTCTCGCCTTGCTCTATATTCATTAGAGATTGAAGATTCTCATCGATGTAGTGCCACGAGCAGTCTTGACACTTATCAACCCTCTCGCCTTGCTACATATTCATTTCAGATTGAAGATTCTTATCGACGTAGTGCCACGAGCAGTCTTGACACTCATCGAACCCTCTCGCCTTGCTCCGTATTCATTAGAGATTGAAGATTCTCATCGACGTAGTGCCACGAGCAGTGTTGACACTTATCGAACCCGCTCGCCTTGCTACATATTCATTACAGATTGACGATTCTTATCGACGTAGTGCCACGAGCAGTCTTGACACTTATCAACCCTCTCGCCTTGCTACATATTCATTACAGATTGAAGATTCTCATCGACGTAGTGCCACGAGTAGTCTTGGCACTCATCGAACCCTCTCGCCTTGCTCTATATTCATTAGAGATTGAAGATTTCGAGCATCGACTGAATATCGAAGAGATTAGCGTGAGTAAATCGCAAATCAAACTGGGCTACCTGTTGTTATTATAGTCTGTAACTACGCAATTATTATTTATGATATTTCAGCAGCCAGTTCAGCGTATAACTTGCTGCGTGGCCATTTCAGATTGAAGATTCTTATCGACGTAGTGCCACGAGCAGTCTTGACACTCATCGAACCCTCTCGCCTTGCTCCGTATTCATTAGAGATTGAAGATTCTCATCGACGTAGTGCCACGAGCAGTGTTGACACTTATCGAACCCGCTCGCCTTGCTACATATTCATTACAGATTGACGATTCTTATCGACGTAGTGCCACGAGCAGTCTTGACACTTATCAACCCTCTCGCCTTGCTACATATTCATTACAGATTGAAGATTCTCATCGACGTAGTGCCACGAGTAGTCTTGGCACTCATCGAACCCTCTCGCCTTGCTCTATATTCATTAGAGATTGAAGATTCTCATCGATGTAGTGCCACGAGCAGTCTTGACACTTATCAACCCTCTCGCCTTGCTACATATTCATTTCAGATTGAAGATTCTTATCGACGTAGTGCCACGAGCAGTCTTGACACTCATCGAACCCTCTCGCCTTGCTCCGTATTCATTAGAGATTGAAGATTCTCATCGACGTAGTGCCACGAGCAGTGTTGACACTTATCGAACCCGCTCGCCTTGCTACATATTCATTACAGATTGACGATTCTTATCGACGTAGTGCCACGAGCAGTCTTGACACTTATCAACCCTCTCGCCTTGCTACATATTCATTACAGATTGAAGATTCTCATCGACGTAGTGCCACGAGTAGTCTTGGCACTCATCGAACCCTCTCGCCTTGCTCTATATTCATTAGAGATTGAAGATTCTTATCGACGTAGTGCCACGAGCAGTCTTGACACTCATCGAACCCTCTCGCCGTCCTTTATATTCATTGGAGATTGAAGATTCTCATCGACGTAATGCCACGAGCAGTCTTGGTACTCATCGAACCCTCTCGCCTTGCTCTATATTCATTAGAGATTCAAGATTCTCATCGACGTAGTGCCCCGAGCAGTCTTGACACTCATCGAACCCTCTCGCCTTGCACCATATTCATTAGAGATTGAAGATTGTCATCGACGTAGTGCCACGAGCAGTCTTGGCACTCATCGAACCCTCTTGCCTTGCTACATATTCATTAGAGATTGAAGATTTCGAGCATCGACTGAATATCGAAGAGATTAGCGTGAGTAAATCGCAAATCAAACTGGGCTACCTGTTGTTATTATAGTCTGTAACTACGCAATTATTATTTATGATATTTCAGCAGCCAGTTCAGTGTATAACTTGCTGCGTGGCCATTTCAGATTGGAGATTCTTATCGACGTAGTGCCACGAGCAGTCTTGACACTCATCGAACCCTCTCGCCTTGCTCCATATTCATTAGAGATTGAAGATTCTCATCGACGTAGTGCCACGAGCAGTGTTGACACTTATCAAACCCGCTCGCCTTGCTACATATTCATTACAGATTGACGATTCTTAGCGACGTAGTGCCACGAGCAGTCTTGACACTCATCGAACCCTCTAGCCTTGCTCCATATTCATCATAGATTGAAGATGTTCAGCATAGACTGAATATCGAAGAGATTAGCGTGAGTAAATCGCAAATGAAACTGGGCTACCTGTTGTTATTATAGTCTGTAACTACGCAATGATTATTTATGCTATTTCAGAAGCCAGTTCAGCGTATAACTTGCTGCGTAGCCATTTGAGATTGAAGATTCTCATCGAAGTAGTGCCACGAGTAGTCTTGGCACTCATCGAACCCTCTCGCCTTGCTCTATATTCATTAGAGATTGAAGATTCTCATCGATGTAGTGCCACGAGCAGTCTTGACACTTATCAACCCTCTCGCCTTGCTACATATTCATTTCAGATTGAAGATTCTTATCGACGTAGTGCCACGAGCAGTCTTGACACTCATCGAACCCTCTCGCCTTGCTCCGTATTCATTAGAGATTGAAGATTCTCATCGACGTAGTGCCCCGAGCAGTCTTGACACTCATCGAACCCTCTCGCCTTGCACCATATTCACTAGAGATTGAAGATTGTCATCGACGTAGTGCCACGAGCAGTCTTGGCACTCATCGAACCCTCTTGCCTTGCTACATATTCATTAGAGATTAAAGATTTCGAGCATCGACTGAATATCGAAGAGATTAGCGTGAGTAAATCGCAAATCAAACTGGGCTACCTGTTGTTATTATAGTCTGTAACTACGCAATTATTATTTATGATATTTCAGCAGCCAGTTCAGTGTATAACTTGCTGCGTGGCCATTTCAGATTGGAGATTCTTATCGACGTAGTGCCACGAGCAGTCTTGACACTCATCGAACCCTCTCGCCTTGCTCCATATTCATTAGAGATTGAAGATTCTCATCGACGTAGTGCCACGAGCAGTGTTGACACTTATCAAACCCGCTCGCCTTGCTACATATTCATTACAGATTGACGATTCTTATCGACGTAGTGCCACGAGCAGTCTTGACACTCATCGAACCCTCTAGCCTTGCTCCATATTCATCATAGATTGAAGATGTTCGGCATAGACTGAATATCGAAGAGATTAGCGTGAGTAAATCGCAAATGAAACTGGGCTACCTGTTGTTATTATAGTCTGTAACTACGCAATGATTATTTATGCTATTTCAGAAGCCAGTTCAGCGTATAACTTGCTGCGTAGCCATTTGAGATTGAAGATTCTCATCGACGTAGTGCCACGAGCAGTCTTGACACTCATCGAACCCTCTCACCTTGCACCATATTCATTAGAGATTGAAGATTGTCATCGACGTAGTGCCACGAGCAGTCTTGGCACTCATCGAACCCTCTCGCCTTGCTACATATTCATTAGAGATTGAAGATTCTCAGCATAGACTGAATATCGAACAGATTAGCGTGAGTAAATCGCAAATCAAACTGGGCTACCTGTTGTTATTATAGTCTGTAACTACGCAATGATTATTTATGCTATTTCAGAAGCCAGTTCAGCGTATAACTTGCTGCGTAGCCATTTGAGATTGAAGATTCTCATCGACGTAGTGCCACGAGTAGTCTTGGCACTCATCGAACCCTCTCGCCTTGCTCTATATTCATTAGAGATTGAAGATTCTCATCGATGTAGTGCCACGAGCAGTCTTGACACTTATCAACCCTCTCGCCTTGCTACATATTCATTTCAGATTGAAGATTCTTATCGACGTAGTGCCACGAGCAGTCTTGACACTCATCGAACCCTCTCGCCTTGCTCCGTATTCATTAGAGATTGAAGATTCTCATCGACGTAGTGCCACGAGCAGTGTTGACACTTATCGAACCCGCTCGCCTTGCTACATATTCATTACAGATTGACGATTCTTATCGACGTAGTGCCACGAGCAGTCTTGACACTTATCAACCCTCTCGCCTTGCTACATATTCATTACAGATTGAAGATTCTCATCGACGTAGTGCCATGAGTAGTCTTGGCACTCATCGAACCCTCTCGCCTTGCTCTATATTCATTAGAGATTGAAGATTTCGAGCATCGACTGAATATCGAAGAGATTAGCGTGAGTAAATCGCAAATCAAACTGGGCTACCTGTTGTTATTATAGTCTGTAACTACGCAATTATTATTTATGATATTTCAGCAGCCAGTCCAGCGTATAACTTGCTGCGTGGCCATTTCAGATTGAAGATTCTTATCGACGTAGTGCCACGAGCAGTCTTGACACTCATCGAACCCTCTCGCCTTGCTCCGTATTCATTAGAGATTGAAGATTCTCATCGACGTAGTGCCACGAGCAGTGTTGACACTTATCGAACCCGCTCGCCTTGCTACATATTCATTACAGATTGACGATTCTCATTGACGTAGTGCCACGAGCAGTCTTGACACTCATCGAACCCTCTCGCCGTCCTTTATATTCATTGGAGATTGAAGATTCTCATCGACGTAATGCCACGAGCAGTCTTGGCACTCATCGAACCCTCTCGCCTTGCTCTATATTCATTAGAGATTCAAGATTCTCATCGACGTAGTGCCCCGAGCAGTCTTGACACTCATCGAACCCTCTCGCCTTGCACCATATTCATTAGAGATTGAAAATTGTCATCGACGTAGTGCCACGAGCAGTCTTGGCACTCATCGAACCCTCTTGCCTTGCTACATATTCATTAGAGATTAAAGATTTCGAGCATCGACTGAATATCGAAGAGATTAGCGTGAGTAAATCGCAAATCAAACTGGGCTACCTGTTGTTATTATAGTCTGTAACTACGCAATTATTATTTATGATATTTCAGCAGCCAGTTCAGTGTATAACTTGCTGCGTGGCCATTTCAGATTGGAGATTCTTATCGACGTAGTGCCACGAGCAGTCTTGACACTCATCGAACCCTCTCGCCTTGCTCCATATTCATTAGAGATTGAAGATTCTCATCGACGTAGTGCCACGAGCAGTGTTGACACTTATCAAACCCGCTCGCCTTGCTACATATTCATTACAGATTGACGATTCTTATCGACGTAGTGCCACGAGCAGTCTTGACACTCATCGAACCCTCTAGCCTTGCTCCATATTCATCATAGATTGAAGATGTTCAGCATAGACTGAATATCGAAGAGATTAGCGTGAGTAAATCGCAAATGAAACTGGGCTACCTGTTGTTATTATAGTCTGTAACTACGCAATGATTATTTATGCTATTTCAGAAGCCAGTTCAGCGTATAACTTGCTGCGTAGCCATTTGAGATTGAAGATTCTCATCGACGTAGTGCCACGAGCAGTCTTGACACTCATTGAACCCTCTCACCTTGCACCATATTCATTAGAGATTGAAGATTGTCATCGACGTAGTGCCACGAGCAGTCTTGGCACTCATCGAACCCTCTCGCCTTGCTACATATTCATTAGAGATTGAAGATTCTCAGCATAGACTGAATATCGAACAGATTAGCGTGAGTAAATCGCAAATCAAACTGGGCTACCTGTTGTTATTATAGTCTGTAACTACGCAATGATTATTTATGCTATTTCAGAAGCCAGTTCAGCGTATAACTTGCTGCGTAGCCATTTGAGATTGAAGATTCTCATCGACGTAGTGCCACGAGTAGTCTTGGCACTCATCGAACCCTCTCGCCTTGCTCTATATTCATTAGAGATTGAAGATTCTCATCGATGTAGTGCCACGAGCAGTCTTGACACTTATCAACCCTCTCGCCTTGCTACATATTCATTTCAGATTGAAGATTCTTATCGACGTAGTGCCACGAGCAGTCTTGACACTCATCGAACCCTCTCGCCTTGCTCCGTATTCATTAGAGATTGAAGATTCTCATCGACGTAGTGCCACGAGCAGTGTTGACACTTATCGAACCCGCTCGCCTTGCTACATATTCATTACAGATTGACGATTCTTATCGACGTAGTGCCACGAGCAGTCTTGACACTTATCAACCCTCTCGCCTTGCTACATATTCATTACAGATTGAAGATTCTCATCGACGTAGTGCCACGAGTAGTCTTGGCACTCATCGAACCCTCTCGCCTTGCTCTATATTCATTAGAGATTGAAGATTTCGAGCATCGACTGAATATCGAAGAGATTAGCGTGAGTAAATCGCAAATCAAACTGGGCTACCTGTTGTTATTATAGTCTGTAACTACGCAATTATTATTTATGATATTTCAGCAGCCAGTTCAGCGTATAACTTGCTGCGTGGCCATTTCAGATTGAAGATTCTTATCGACGTAGTGCCACGAGCAGTCTTGACACTCATCGAACCCTCTCGCCTTGCTCCGTATTCATTAGAGATTGAAGATTCTCATCGACGTAGTGCCACGAGCAGTGTTGACACTTATCGAACCCGCTCGCCTTGCTACATATTCATTACAGATTGACGATTCTTATCGACGTAGTGCCACGAGCAGTCTTGACACTTATCAACCCTCTCGCCTTGCTACATATTCATTACAGATTGAAGATTCTCATCGACGTAGTGCCACGAGTAGTCTTGGCACTCATCGAACCCTCTCGCCTTGCTCTATATTCATTAGAGATTGAAGATTCTCATCGATGTAGTGCCACGAGCAGTCTTGACACTTATCAACCCTCTCGCCTTGCTACATATTCATTTCAGATTGAAGATTCTTATCGACGTAGTGCCACGAGCAGTCTTGACACTCATCGAACCCTCTCGCCTTGCTCCGTATTCATTAGAGATTGAAGATTCTCATCGACGTAGTGCCACGAGCAGTGTTGACACTTATCGAACCCGCTCGCCTTGCTACATATTCATTACAGATTGACGATTCTTATCGACGTAGTGCCACGAGCAGTCTTGACACTTATCAACCCTCTCGCCTTGCTACATATTCATTACAGATTGAAGATTCTCATCGACGTAGTGCCACGAGTAGTCTTGGCACTCATCGAACCCTCTCGCCTTGCTCTATATTCATTAGAGATTGAAGATTCTTATCGACGTAGTGCCACGAGCAGTCTTGACACTCATCGAACCCTCTCGCCGTCCTTTATATTCATTGGAGATTGAAGATTCTCATCGACGTAATGCCACGAGCAGTCTTGGTACTCATCGAACCCTCTCGCCTTGCTCTATATTCATTAGAGATTCAAGATTCTCATCGACGTAGTGCCCCGAGCAGTCTTGACACTCATCGAACCCTCTCGCCTTGCACCATATTCATTAGAGATTGAAGATTGTCATCGACGTAGTGCCACGAGCAGTCTTGGCACTCATCGAACCCTCTTGCCTTGCTACATATTCATTAGAGATTGAAGATTTCGAGCATCGACTGAATATCGAAGAGATTAGCGTGAGTAAATCGCAAATCAAACTGGGCTACCTGTTGTTATTATAGTCTGTAACTACGCAATTATTATTTATGATATTTCAGCAGCCAGTTCAGTGTATAACTTGCTGCGTGGCCATTTCAGATTGGAGATTCTTATCGACGTAGTGCCACGAGCAGTCTTGACACTCATCGAACCCTCTCGCCTTGCTCCATATTCATTAGAGATTGAAGATTCTCATCGACGTAGTGCCACGAGCAGTGTTGACACTTATCAAACCCGCTCGCCTTGCTACATATTCATTACAGATTGACGATTCTTAGCGACGTAGTGCCACGAGCAGTCTTGACACTCATCGAACCCTCTAGCCTTGCTCCATATTCATCATAGATTGAAGATGTTCAGCATAGACTGAATATCGAAGAGATTAGCGTGAGTAAATCGCAAATGAAACTGGGCTACCTATTGTTATTATAGTCTGTAACTACGCAATGATTATTTATGCTATTTCAGAAGCCAGTTCAGCGTATAACTTGCTGCGTAGCCATTTGAGATTGAAGATTCTCATCGACGTAGTGCCACGAGCAGTCTTGACACTCATCGAACCCTCTCACCTTGCACCATATTCATTAGAGATTGAAGATTGTCATCGACGTAGTGCCACGAGCAGTCTTGGCACTCATCGAACCCTCTCGCCTTGCTACATATTCATTAGAGATTGAAGATTCTCAGCATAGACTGAATATCGAACAGATTAGCGTGAGTAAATCGCAAATCAAACTGGGCTACCTGTTGTTATTATAGTCTGTAACTACGCAATGATTATTTATGCTATTTCAGAAGCCAGTTCAGCGTATAACTTGCTGCGTAGCCATTTGAGATTGAAGATTCTCATCGACGTAGTGCCACGAGTAGTCTTGGCACTCATCGAACCCTCTCGCCTTGCTCTATATTCATTAGAGATTGAAGATTCTCATCGATGTAGTGCCACGAGCAGTCTTGACACTTATCAACCCTCTCGCCTTGCTACATATTCATTTCAGATTGAAGATTCTTATCGACGTAGTGCCACGAGCAGTCTTGACACTCATCGAACCCTCTCGCCTTGCTCCGTATTCATTAGAGATTGAAGATTCTCATCGACGTAGTGCCACGAGCAGTGTTGACACTTATCGAACCCGCTCGCCTTGCTACATATTCATTACAGATTGACGATTCTTATCGACGTAGTGCCACGAGCAGTCTTGACACTTATCAACCCTCTCGCCTTGCTACATATTCATTACAGATTGAAGATTCTCATCGACGTAGTGCCATGAGTAGTCTTGGCACTCATCGAACCCTCTCGCCTTGCTCTATATTCATTAGAGATTGAAGATTTCGAGCATCGACTGAATATCGAAGAGATTAGCGTGAGTAAATCGCAAATCAAACTGGGCTACCTGTTGTTATTATAGTCTGTAACTACGCAATTATTATTTATGATATTTCGGCAGCCAGTTCAGCGTATAACTTGCTGCGTGGCCATTTCAGATTGAAGATTCTTATCGACGTAGTGCCACGAGCAGTCTTGACACTCATCGAACCCTCTCGCCTTGCTCCGTATTCATTAGAGATTGAAGATTCTCATCGACGTAGTGCCACGAGCAGTGTTGACACTTATCGAACCCGCTCGCCTTGCTACATATTCATTACAGATTGACGATTCTTATCGACGTAGTGCCACGAGCAGTCTTGACACTTATCAACCCTCTCGCCTTGCTACATATTCATTACAGATTGAAGATTCTCATCGACGTAGTGCCACGAGTAGTCTTGGCACTCATCGAACCCTCTCGCCTTGCTCTATATTCATTAGAGATTGAAGATTCTCATCGATGTAGTGCCACGAGCAGTCTTGACACTTATCAACCCTCTCGCCTTGCTACATATTCATTTCAGATTGAAGATTCTTATCGACGTAGTGCCACGAGCAGTCTTGACACTCATCGAACCCTCTCGCCTTGCTCCGTATTCATTAGAGATTGAAGATTCTCATCGACGTAGTGCCACGAGCAGTGTTGACACTTATCGAACCCGCTCGCCTTGCTACATATTCATTACAGATTGACGATTCTTATCGACGTAGTGCCACGAGCAGTCTTGACACTTATCAACCCTCTCGCCTTGCTACATATTCATTACAGATTGAAGATTCTCATCGACGTAGTGCCACGAGTAGTCTTGGCACTCATCGAACCCTCTCGCCTTGCTCTATATTCATTAGAGATTGAAGATTCTTATCGACGTAGTGCCACGAGCAGTCTTGACACTCATCGAACCCTCTCGCCGTCCTTTATATTCATTGGAGATTGAAGATTCTCATCGACGTAATGCCACGAGCAGTCTTGGCACTCATCGAACCCTCTCGCCTTGCTCTATATTCATTAGAGATTCAAGATTCTCATCGACGTAGTGCCCCGAGCAGTCTTGACACTCATCGAACCCTCTCGCCTTGCACCATATTCATTAGAGATTGAAGATTGTCATCGACGTAGTGCCACGAGCAGTCTTGGCACTCATCGAACCCTCTTGCCTTGCTACATATTCATTAGAGATTGAAGATTTCGAGCATCGACTGAATATCGAAGAGATTAGCGTGAGTAAATCGCAAATCAAACTGGGCTACCTGTTGTTATTATAGTCTGTAACTACGCAATGATTATTTATGCTATTTCAGAAGCCAGTTCAGCGTATAACTTGCTGCGTAGCCATTTGAGATTGAAGATTCTCATCGACGTAGTGCCACGAGCAGTCTTGACACTCATCGAACCCTCTCACCTTGCACCATATTCATTAGAGATTGAAGATTGTCATCGACGTAGTGCCACGAGCAGTCTTGGCACTCATCGAACCCTCTCGCCTTGCTACATATTCATTAGAGATTGAAGATTCTCAGCATAGACTGAATATCGAACAGATTAGCGTGAGTAAATCGCAAATCAAACTGGGCTACCTGTTGTTATTATAGTCTGTAACTACGCAATGATTATTTATGCTATTTCAGAAGCCAGTTCAGCGTATAACTTGCTGCGTAGCCATTTGAGATTGAAGATTCTCATCGACGTAGTGCCACGAGTAGTCTTGGCACTCATCGAACCCTCTAGCTTTGCTCCATATTCATTAGAGATTGAAGATTCTCATCGACATAGTGCCACGAGCAGTCTTGACACTTATCGAACCCTCTCGCGTTGCTCCATATTCATTAGAGATTGGAAGTTCTCATCGACGTACTGCCACGAGCAGTCTTGACACTCATCGAACCCTCTCGCCTTGCTCCATATTCATTAGAGATTGGAAGTTCTTATCGACGTAGTGCCACGAGCAGTCTTGACACTCATCGAACCCTCTCGCCTTGCTCCATATTCATCAGAGATTGCAGATTCTCATCGACGTAGTGCCACGAGCAGTCTTGGCACTCATCGAACCCTCTCGCCTTGCTCCATATTTATTAGAGATTGAACATTTTCAGCATAGACTGAATATCTAAGAGAGTAGCGTGAGTAAATCGCAAATCAAACTGGGCTGACTGTTGTTGTTATAGTCTGTAACTACGCAATGATTATTCATGCTATTTCAGCAGCCAGTTCAGTGTATAACTTGCTGCGTAGCTATTTCAGAATGAAGATTCTTATCGACGTAGTGCCACGAGCAGTCTTGACACTCATCGAACCCTCTTGCCTTGCTCCATATTGATTACAGATTGAAGATTCTCATCGACGTAGTGCCACAAGCAGTCTTGGCACTCATCGAACCCTCTCGCCTTGCTCCATATTCATTAGAGATTGAACATTTTCAGCATAGACTGAATATCGAAGAGATTAGCGTAAGTAAATCGCAAATCAAACTGGGCTACCTGTTGTTGTTATAGTCTGTAACTATGCAATGATTATTTATGCTATTTCAGCAGCCAGTTCAGCGTATAACTTGCTGCGTAGCCATTTCAGTTTGAAGATTCTTATCGACGTAGTGCCACGAGCAGTCTTGACACTCATCAAACCCTCTCGCCTTGCTCCATATTCATTAGAGATGGAAGATTCTCATCGACGTAGTGCAACGAGCAGTCTTGGCACTCATCGAACCCTCTCGCCTTGCTCCATATTCATGAGAGATTGCAGATTTTCAGCATAGACTGAATATCGAAGAGATTAGCGTGAGTCAATCGCAAATCAAACTGCGCTACCTGTTGTTATCATAGTCTGTAACTACGCAATGATTATTTATGCTATTTCAGCAGCCAGTTCAGCGTATAACTTGCTGCGTAGCCATTTCAGTTTGAAGATTCTTATCGACGTAGTGCCACGAGCAGTCTTGACACTCATCGAACCCTCTCGCCTTGCTCCATATTCATTAGAGATTGAAGATTCTCATCGACGTAGTGCAACGAGCAGTCTTGGCACTTATCGAACCCTCTCGCCTTGCTCCATATTCATTAGAGATTGAACATTTTCAGCATAGACTGAACTTTGAAGAGATTATCGTGAGTAAATCGGAAATCAAACTCGGCTACCTGTTGTTGTTATAGTCTGTAACTACGCAATAATTATTTATGCTATTTCAGCAGCCAGTTCCGCGTATAACTCGCTCCGTAGCCATTTGAGATTGAAAATTCTCATCGACGTAGTGCCACGAACAGTCTTGACACTCATCGAACCCTCTCGCCTTGCTATATATTCATTACAGATCGAAGATTCTCATCGACGTAGTGCCACGAGCAGTCTTGGCACTCATCGAAACCTCTCGCCTTGCTCCATATTCATTAGAGATTGCAGATTTCCAGCATAGACTGAATATCGAAGAGATTAGCGTGAGTCAATCGCAAATCAAACTGCGCTACCTGTTGTTATCATAGTCTGTAACTACGCAATGATTATTTATGCTATTTCAGCAGCCAGTTCAGCGTATAACTTGCTGCGTAGCCATTTCAGTTTGAAGATTCTTATCGACGTAGTGCAACGAGCAGTCTTGGCACTCATCGAACCCTCTCGCCTTGCTCCATATTCATTAGAGATTGAACATTTTCAGCATAGACTGAACTTTGAAGAGATTATCGTGAGTAAATCGGAAATCAAACTCGGCTACCTGTTGTTGTTATAGTCTGTAACTAAGCAAAAATTATTTATGCTATTTCAGCAGCCAGTTCCGCGTATAACTCGCTCCGTAGCCATTTGAGATTGAAAATTCTCATCGACGTAGTGCCACGAACAGTCTTGACACTCATCGAACCCTCTCGCCTTGCTATATATTGATTACAGATCGAAGATTCTCATCGACGTAGTGCCACGAGCAGTCTTGGCACTCATCGAAACCTCTCGCCTTGCTCCATATTCATTAGAGATTGCAGATTTCCAGCATAGACTGAATATCGAAGAGATTAGCGTGAGTAAATCGCAAATCAAACTGGGCTACCTGTTGTTATTATAGTCTGTAACTAAGCAATCATTATTTATGCTATTTCAGCAGCCAGTTTAGCGTTTAACTTTCTGCGTAGCCATTTCAGATTGAAGATTCTTATCGACGTAGTGCCACGAGCAGTCTTGACACTCATCGAACCCTCTCGCCTTGCTCCATATTGATTACAGATTGAAGATTCTCATCGACGTAGTGCCACGAGCAGTCTTGACACTCATCGAACCCTCTCGCGTTGCTCCATATTGATTACAGATTGGAGATTCTCATCGACGTAGTGCCACAAGCAGTCTTGGCACTTATCGAACCCTCTCGCCTTGCTTCATATTCATTAGAGATTGAATATTCTCATCGACGTAGTGCCAAGAGCAGTCTTGACACTCATCGAATCCTCTCGCCTTGCTCCATATTCATTAGAGATTTAAGATTCTCATCGACGTAGTGCCACGAGCAGTCTTGGCACTCATCGAACCCTCTCGCCTTGCTACATATTCATTGGAGATTGAAGATTTTCAGCATAGACTGAATATCGAAGAGATTAGCGTGAGTAAATCGCAAATCAAACTGGGCTACCTGTTTTTATTATAGTCTGTAAGTACGCAATGATCATTTATGCTATTTCAGCAGCCAGTTCAGCGTATAACTTGCTGCATAGCCGTTTGAGATTAAATATTCTTATCGACGTAGTGCCACGAGCAGTCTTGACACTCATCGAACCCTCTCAGCTTGCTCCGTATTCATTAGAGATTGAAGATTCTCATCGACGTAGTGCCACGAGCAGACTTGGCACTCATCGAACCGTGTCGCCTTGCTCCATATTCATCAGAGATTGAAGATTTTCAGCATAGACTGAATATCGAAGAGATTAGCGTGAGTAAATCGCAAATCAAACTGGGCTACCTGTTGTTGTTATAGTCTGTAACTACGCAATGATTTTTAATGCTATTTCAGCAGCCAGTCCAGCGTATAACTTGCTCCGTAGCCATTTGAGATTGAAGATTCTCATCGACGTAGTGCCACGAGCAATCTTGACACTCATCGAACCCTCTCGCCTTGCACCATATTCATTAGAGATTGCAGATTTCCAGCATAGACTGAATATCGAAGAGATTAGCGTGAGTAAATCGCAAATCAGACTGGGCTACCTGTTGTTATTATAGTCTGTAACTAAGCAATCATCATTTATGCTATTTCAGCAGTCAGTTCAGCGTATAACTTGCTGCGTAGCCATTTGAGATTGAAATTTCTCATCGACGTAGTGCCACGAGCAGTGTTGACACTCATCGAACCCTCTCGCCTTGCTCCATATTCATTAGAGATTGAAGATTCTCATCGACGTAGTGCCACGAGCAGTCTTGGCACTCATCAAACCCTCTCGCCTTGCTCCATTTTCATTACAGATTGAAGATTTTCAGCGAAGACTGAATATCGAAGAGATTAGCGTGAGTAAATCGCAAATCAAACTGGGCTACCTGTTGTTGTTATAGTCTGTAACCATGCAATGATAATTTATGCTATTTCAGCAGCCAGTTCAGCATATAACTTGCTGCATATTCATTTGAGATTGAAGATTCTTATCAACGTAGTGCCACGAGCAGTCTTGACACTCATCAAACCCTCTCGCCTTGCTCCATATTCATTAAAGATTGAATATTCTCATCGACGTAGTGCCAAGAGCAGTCTTGGCACTCATCGAACCCTCTCGCCTTGCTCCATCTTCATTAGAGCTTGAAGATTTTCAGCAAAGACTGAATATCGAAGAGATGAGCGTGAGTAAATCGCAAATCAAACTGGGCTACCTGTTGCTGTTATAGTCTGTAACTACGCAATGATTATTTATGCTATTTCAACAGCCAGTTCAGCGTATAACTTGCTGCGTAGCCATTTGAGATTGAAAATTCTCATCGACGTAGTGCCACGAGCAGTCTTGACACTCATCGAACCCTCTCGCCTTGCTCCATATTCATTAGAGATTGAACATTTTCAGCATAGACTGAATATCGAAGAGATTAGCGTGAGTAAATCGCAAATCAAACTGGGCTACCTGTTGTTGTTATAGTCTGTAACTACGCAATGATTATTTATGCTATTTCAACAGCCAGTTCAGCGTATAACTTGCTGCGTAGCCATTTGAGATTGAAAATTCTCATCGACGTAGTGTCACGAGCAGTCTTGACACTCATCGAACCCTCTCGCCTTGCTCCATATTGATTACAGATTGGAGATTCCCATCGACGTAGTGCCACAAGCAGTCTTGGCACTTATCGAACCCTCTCGCCTTGCTCCATATTTATTAGAGATTGAACATTTTCAGCATAGACTGAATATCGAAGAGATAAGCGTGAGTAAATCGCAAATAAAACTGGGCTACCTGTTGTTGTTATAGTCTGTAACTACGCAATGATTATTTATGCTATTTCAACAGCCAGTTCAGCGTATAACTTGCTGCGTAGCCATTTGAGATTGAAAATTCTCATCGACGTAGTGCCACGAGCAGTCTTGACACTCATCGAACCCTCTCGCCTTGCTCCATATTCATTAGAGATTGAACATTTTCAGCATAGACTGAATATCGAAGAGATTAGCGTGAGTAAATCGCAAATCAAACTGGGCTACCTGTTGTTGTTATAGTCTGTAACTATGAAATAATAATTTATGCTATTTCAGCAGCCAGTTCAGCGTATAACTTGCTGCATATTCATTTGAGATTGAAGATTCTTATCAACGTATTGCCACGAGCAGTCTTGACACTCATCAAACCCTCTCGCCTTGCTCCATATTCATTAGAGATTGAATATTCTCATCGACGTAGTGCCAAGAGCAGTCTTGGCACTCATCGAACCCTCTCGCCTTGCTCCATTTCCATTAGAGCTTGAAGATTTTCAGCAAAGACTGAATATCGAAGAGATGAGCGTGAATAAATCGCAAATCAAACTGGGCTACCTGTTGTTGTTATAGTCTGTAACTACGCAATGATTATTTACGCTATTTCAGCAGCCAGTTCAGCGTATAACTTGCTGCGTAGCCATTTCAGATTGAAGATTCTTATCGACGTAGTGCCACGAGCAGTCTTGACACTCATCGAACCCTCTCGCCTTGCTTCATATTGATTACAGATTGAAGATTCTCATCGACGTAGTGCCACAAGCAGTCTTGGCACTCATTGAACCCTCTCGCCTTGCTCCATATTCATTAGAGATTGAACATTTTCAGCATAGACTGAATATCGAAGAGATTAGCGTAAGTAAATCGCAAATCAAACTGGGCTACCTGTTGTTGTTATAGTCTGTAACCATGCAATGATAATTTATGCTATTTCAGCAGCCAGTTCAGCGTATAACTTGCTGCATATTCATTTGAGATTGAAGATTCTTATCAACGTAGTGCCACGAGCAGTCTTGACACTCATCAAACCCTCTCGCCTTGCTCCATATTCATTAAAGATTGAATATTCTCATCGACGTAGTGCCAAGAGCAGTCTTGGCACTCATCGAACCCTCTCGCCTTGCTCCATCTTCATTAGAGCTTGAAGATTTTCAGCAAAGACTGGATATCGAAGAGATGAGCGTGAGTAAATCGCAAATCAAACTGGGCTACCTGTTGCTGTTATAGTCTGTAACTACGCAATGATTATTTATGCTATTTCAACAGCCAGTTCAGCGTATAACTTGCTGCGTAGCCATTTGAGATTGAAAATTCTCATCGACGTAGTGCCACGAGCAGTCTTGACACTCATCGAACCCTCTCGCCTTGCTCCATATTCATTAGAGATTGAACATTTTCAGCATAGACTGAATATCGAAGAGATTAGCGTGAGTAAATCGCAAATCAAACTGGGCTACCTGTTGTTGTTATAGTCTGTAACTACGCAATGATTATTTATGCTATTTCAACAGCCAGTTCAGCGTATAACTTGCTGCATAGCCATTTGAGATTGAAAATTCTCATCGACGTAGTGTCACGAGCAGTCTTGACACTCATCGAACCCTCTCGCCTTGCTCCATATTGATTACAGATTGGAGATTCCCATCGACGTAGTGCCACAAGCAGTCTTGGCACTTATCGAACCCTCTCGCCTTGCTCCATATTTATTAGAGATTGAACATTTTCAGCATAGACTGAATATCGAAGAGATAAGCGTGAGTAAATCGCAAATAAAACTGGGCTACCTGTTGTTGTTATAGTCTGTAACTACGCAATGATTATTTATGCTATTTCAACAGCCAGTTCAGCGTATAACTTGCTGCGTAACCATTTGAGATTGAAAATTCTCATCGACGTAGTGCCACGAGCAGTCTTGACACTCATCGAACCCTCTCGCCTTGCTCCATATTCATTAGAGATTGAATATTCTCATCGACGTAGTGCCAAGAGCAGTCTTGGCACTCATCGAACCCTCTCGCCTTGCTCCATTTCCATTAGAGCTTGAAGATTTTCAGCAAAGACTGAATATCGAAGAGATGAGCGTGAGTAAATCGCAAATCAAACTGGGCTACCTGTTGTTGTTATAGTCTGTAACTACGCAATGATTATTTATGCTATTTCAACAGCCAGTTCAGCGTATAACTTGCTCCGTAGCCATTTGAGATTGAAGATTCTTATCGACGTAGTGCCACGAGCAGTCTTGGCACTCATCGAACCCTCTTGCCTTGCTCCATATTCATCAGAGATTAAAGATTCTCAGCATAGACTGAATATCGAAGAGATTAGCGTGAGTAAATCGCAAATCAAACTGGGCTACCTGTTGTTGTTATAGTCTGTAACTACGCAATGATTAATTATGCTATTTCAGCAGCCAGTTCAGCGTATAACTTGCTGCATATTCATTTGAGATTGAAGATTCTTATCAACGTAGTGCCACGAGCAGTCTTGACACTCATCGAACCCTCTCGCCTTGCTCCATATTGATTACAGATTGGAGATTCTCATCGACGTAGTGCCACAAGCAGTCTTGGCACTTATCGAACCCTCTCGCCTTGCTCCATATTCATTAGAGATCGAACATTTTCAGCATAGACTGAATATCGAAGAGATAAGCGTGAGTAAATCGCAAATAAAACTGGGCTACCTGTTGTTGTTATAGTCTGTAACTACGCAATGATTATGATTGCTATTTTAGCAGCCAGTTCAGCGTATAACTTGCTCCGTAGCCATTTGAGATTGAAGATTCTTATCGACGTAGTGCCACGAGCAGTCTTGGCACTCATCGAACCCTCTTGCCTTGCTCCATATTCATCAGAGATTAAAGATTCTCAGCATAGACTGAATATCGAAGAGATTAGCGTGAGTAAATCGCAAATCAAACTGGGCTACCTGTTGTTGTTATAGTCTGTAACTAAGCAATCATTATTTATGCTATTTCAGCAGCCAGTTTAGCGTTTAACTTGCTGCGTAGCCATTTCAGATTGAAGATTCTTATCGACGTAGTGCCACGAGCAGTCTTGACACTCATCGAACCCTCTCGCCTTGCTCCATATTGATTACAGATTGAAGATTCTCATCGACGTAGTGCCACGAGCAGTCTTGACACTCATCGAACCCTCTCGCGTTGCTCCATATTGATTACAGATTGGAGATTCTCATCGACGTAGTGCCACAAGCAGTCTTGGCACTTATCGAACCCTCTCGCCTTGCTTCATATTCATTAGAGATTGAATATTCTCATCGACGTAGTGCCAAGAGCAGTCTTGACACTCATCGAATCCTCTCGCCTTGCTCCATATTCATTAGAGATTTAAGATTCTCATCGACATAGTGCCACGAGCAGACTTGGCACTCATCGAACCGTGTCGCCTTGCTCCATATTCATCAGAGATTGAAGATTTTCAGCATAGACTGAATATCGAAGAGATTAGCGTGAGTAAATCGCAAATCAAACTGGGCTACCTGTTGTTGTTATAGTCTGTAACTACGCAATGATTTTTAATGCTATTTCAGCAGCCAGTCCAGCGTATAACTTGTTCCGTAGCCATTTGAGATTGAAGATTCTCATCGACGTAGTGCCACGAGCAATCTTGACACTCATCGAACCCTCTCGCCTTGCACCATATTCATTAGAGATTGCAGATTTCCAGCATAGACTGAATATCGAAGAGATTAGCGTGAGTAAATCGCAAATCAGACTGGGCTACCTGTTGTTATTATAGTCTGTAACTAAGCAATCATCATTTATGCTATTTCAGCAGTCAGTTCAGCGTATAACTTGCTGCGTAGCCATTTGAGATTGAAATTTCTCATCGACGTAGTGCCACGAGCAGTGTTGACACTCATCGAACCCTCTCGCCTTGCTCCATATTCATTAGAGATTGAAGATTCTCATCGACGTAGTGCCACGAGCAGTCTTGGCACTCATCAAACCCTCTCGCCTTGCTCCATTTTCATTACAGATTGAAGATTTTCAGCGAAGACTGAATATCGAAGAGATTAGCGTGAGTAAATCGCAAATCAAACTGGGCTACCTGTTGTTGTTATAGTCTGTAACCATGCAATGGTAATTTATGCTATTTCAGCAGCCAGTTCAGCATATAACTTGCTGCATATTCATTTGAGATTGAAGATTCTTATCAACGTAGTGCCACGAGCAGTCTTGACACTCATCAAACCCTCTCGCCTTGCTCCATATTCATTAAAGATTGAATATTCTCATCGACGTAGTGCCAAGAGCAGTCTTGGCACTCATCGAACCCTCTCGCCTTGCTCCATCTTCATTAGAGCTTGAAGATTTTCAGCAAAGACTGAATATCGAAGAGATGAGCGTGCGTAAATCGCAAATCAAACTGGGCTACCTGTTGCTGTTATAGTCTGTAACTACGCAATGATTATTTATGCTATTTCAACAGCCAGTTCAGCGTATAACTTGCTGCGTAGCCATTTGAGATTGAAAATTCTCATCGACGTAGTGCCACGAGCAGTCTTGACACTCATCGAACCCTCTCGCCTTGCTCCATATTCATTAGAGATTGAACATTTTCAGCATAGACTGAATATCGAAGAGATTAGCGTGAGTAAATCGCAAATCAAACTGGGCTACCTGTTGTTGTTATAGTCTGTAACTACGCAATGATTATTTCTGCTATTTCAACAGCCAGTTCAGCGTATAACTTGCTGCGTAGCCATTTGAGATTGAAAATTCTCATCGACGTAGTGTCACGAGCAGTCTTGACACTCATCGAACCCTCTCGCCTTGCTCCATATTGATTACAGATTGGAGATTCCCATCGACGTGGTGCCACAAGCAGTCTTGGCACTTATCGAACCCTCTCGCCTTGCTCCATATTTATTAGAGATTGAACATTTTCAGCATAGACTGAATATCGAAGAGATAAGCGTGAGTAAATCGCAAATAAAACTGAGCTACCTGTTGTTGTTATAGTCTGTAACTACGCAATGATTATTTATGCTATTTCAACAGCCAGTTCAGCGTATAACTTGCTGCGTAGCCATTTGAGATTGAAATTTCTCATCGACGTAGTGCCACGAGCAGTGTTGACACTCATCGAACCCTCTCGCCTTGCTCCATATTCATTAGAGATTGAAGATTCTCATCGACGTAGTGCCACAAGCAGTCTTGGCACTCATCAAACCCTCTCGCCTTGCTCCATTTTCATTACAGATTGAAGATTTTCAGCGAAGACTGAATATCGAAGAGATGAGCGTGAGTAAATCGCAAATCAAACTGGGCTACCTGTTGTCGTTATAGTCTGTAACTACGCAATGATTATTTTCGCTATTTCAGCAGCCAGTTCAGCGTATAACTTGCTGCGTCGCCATTTCAGATTGAAGATTCTTATCGACGTAGTGCCACGAGCAGTCTTGACACTCATCGAACCCTCTCGCCTTGCTCCATATTGATTACAGATTGAAGATTCTCATCGACGTAGTGCCACAAGCAGTCTTGGCACTTATTGAACCCTCTCGCCTTGCTCCATATTCATTAGAGATTGAACATTTTCAGCATAGACTGAATATCGAAGAGATTAGCGTAAGTAAATAGCAAATCAAACTGGGCTACCTGTTGTTGTTATAGTCTGTAACCATGCAATGATAATTTATGCTATTTCAGCAGACAGTTCAGCGTATAACTTGCTGCATATTCATTTGAGATTGAAGATTCTTATCAACGTAGTGCGACGAGCAGTCTTGACACTCATCAAACCCTCTCGCCTTGCTCCATATTCATTAAAGATTGAATATTCTCATCGACGTAGTGCCAAGAGCAGTCTTGGCACTCATCGAACCCTCTCGCCTTGCTCCATCTTCATTAGAGCTTGAAGATTTTCAGCAAAGACTGAATATCGAAGAGATGAGCGTGAGTAAATCGCAAATCAAACTGGGCTACCTGTTGCTGTTATAGTCTGTAACTACGCAATGATTATTCATGCTATTTCAACAGCCAGTTCAGCGTATAACTTGCTGCGTAGCCATTTGAGATTGAAAATTCTCATCGACGTAGTGCCACGAGCAGTCTTGACACTCATCGAACCCTCTCGCCTTGCTCCATATTCATTAGAGATTGGAGATTCCCATCGACGTAGTGCCACAAGCAGTCGTGGCACTTATCGAACCCTCTTACCTTGCTCCATATTTATTAGAGATTGAACATTTTCAGCATAGACTGAATATCGAAGAGATAAGCGTGAGTAAATCGCAAATAAAACTGGGCTACCTGTTGTTGTTATAGTCTGTAACTATGCAATGATAATTTATGCTATTTCAGCAGCCAGTTCAGCGTATAACTTGCTGCATATTCATTTGAGATTGAAGATTCTTATCAACGTAGTGCCACGAGCAGTCTTGACACTCATCGAACCCTCTCGCCTTGCTCCATATTCATTAGAGATTGAACATTTTCAGCATAGACTGAATATCGAAGAGATTAGCGTGAGTAAATCGCAAATCAAACTGGGCTACCTGTTGTTGTTATAGTCTGTAACTATGCAATGATAATTTATGCTATTTCAGCAGCCAGTTCAGCGTATAACTTGCTGCATATTCATTTGAGATTGAAGATTCTTATCAACGTAGTGCCACGAGCAGTCTTGACACTCATCAAACCCTCTCGCCTTGCTCCATATTCATTAGAGATTGAATATTCTCATCGACGTAGTGCCAAGAGCAGTCTTGGCACTCATCGAACCCTCTCGCCTTGCTCCATTTTCATCAGAGCTTCAAGATTTTCAGCAAAGACTGAATATCGAAGAGATGAGCGTGAGTAAATCGCATATCAAACTGGGCTACCTGTTGTTGTTATAGTCTGTAACTACGCAATGATTATTTATGCTATCTCAACAGCCAGTTCAGCGTATAACTTGCTGCGTAGCCATTTGAGATTGAAAATTCTCATCGACGTAGTGCCACGAGCAGTCTTGACACTCATCGAACCCTCTCGCCTTGCTCCATATTCATTAGAGATTGAACATTTTCAGCATAGACTGAATATCGAAGAGATTAGCGTGAGTAAATCGCAAATCAAACTGCGCTACCTGTTGTTGTTATAGTCTGTAACTACGCAATGATTATTTATGCTATTTCAACAGCCAGTTCAGCGTATAACTTGCTGCGTAGCCATTTGAGATTGAAAATTCTCATCGACGTAGTGCCACGAGCAGTCTTGACACTCATCGAACCCTCTCGCCTTGCTCCATATTGATTACAGATTGGAGATTCTCATCGACGTAGTGCCACAAGCAGTCTTGGCACTTATCGAACCCTCTCGCCTTGCTCCATATTCATTAGAGATCGAACATTTCCAGCATAGACTGAATATCGAAGAGATAAGCGTGAGTAAATCGCAAATAAAACTGGGCTACCTGTTGTTGTTATAGTCTGTAACTACGCAATGATTATTAATGCTATTTTAGCAGCCAGTTCAGCGTATAACTTGCTCCGTAGCCATTTGAGATTGAAGATTCTTATCGACGTAGTGCCACGAGCAGTCTTGGCACTCATCGAACCCTCTTGCCTTGCTCCATATTCATCAGAGATTAAAGATTCTCAGCATAGACTGAATATCGAAAAGATTAGCGTGAGTAAATCGCAAATCAAACTGGGCTACCTGTTGTTGTTATAGTCTGTAACTGGGCAATGATTATTTATGCTATTTCAGCTGCCAGTTCAGGGTATAACTTGCTGCGTAGCCATTTCAGAATGAAGATTCTTATCGACGTAGTGCCACGAGCAGTGTTGACACTCATCGAACCCTCTCGCCTTGCTCCATATTCATTAGAGATTGAAGATTCTCATCGACGTAGTGCCAAGAGCAGTCTTGGCACTCATCGAACCCTCTCGCCTTGCTCCATCTTCATTAGAGCTTGAAGATTTTCAGCAAAGACTGAATATCGAAGAGATGAGCGTGAGTAAATCGCAAATCAAACTGGGCTACCTGTTGCTGTTATAGTCTGTAACTACGCAATGATTATTTATGCTATTTCAACAGCCAGTTCAGCGTATAACTTGCTGCGTAGCCATTTGAGATTGAGAATTCTCATCGACGTAGTGCCACGAGCAGTCTTGACACTCATCAAACCCTCTCGCCTTGCTCCATATTCATCAGAGATTGAATATTCTCATCGACGTAGTGCCAAGAGCAGTCTTGGCACTCATCGAACCCTCTCGCCTTGCTCCATTTCCATTAGAGCTTGAAGATTTTCAGCAAAAACTGAATATCGAAGAGATGAGCGTGAGTAAATCGCAAATCAAACTGGGCTACCTGTTGTTGTTATAGTCTGTAACTACGCAATGATTATTTATGCTATTTCAACAGCCAGTTCAGCGTATAACTTGCTGCGTAGCCATTTGAGATTGAAAATTCTCATCGACGTAGTGCCACGAGCAGTCTTGACACTCATCGAACCCTCTCGCCTTGCTCCATATTGATTACAGATTGGAGATTCTCATCGACGTAGTGCCACAAGCAGTCTTGGCACTTATCGAACCCTCTCGCCTTGCTCCATATTCATTAGAGATCGAACATTTCCAGCATAGACTGAATATCGAAGAGATTAGCGTGAGTAAATCGCAAATCAAACTGGGCTACCTGTTGTTGTTATAGTCTGTAACTACGCAATGATTATTTATGCTATTTCAACAGCCAGTTC
Source organism: Tenthredo livida (assembly GCA_963992785.1). Taxonomy (NCBI): domain Eukaryota; kingdom Metazoa; phylum Arthropoda; class Insecta; order Hymenoptera; family Tenthredinidae; genus Tenthredo; species Tenthredo livida. The sequence goes on along the minus strand of OZ023072.1, from coordinate 14,400,108 downwards.
AGCGTATAACTTGCTGCGTAGCCATTTGAGATTGAAAATTCTCATCGACGTAGTGCCACGAGCAGTCTTGACACTCATCGAACCCTCTCGCCTTGCTCCATATTCATTAGAGATTGAACATTTTCAGCATAGACTGAATATCGAAGAGATTAGCGTAAGTAAATCGCAAATCAAACTGGGCTACCTGTTGTTGTTATAGTCTGTAACTACGCAATGATTATTTATGCTATTTCAACAGCCAGTTCAGCGTATAACTTGCTGCGTAGCCATTTGAGATTGAAAATTCTCATCGACGTAGTGTCACGAGCAGTCTTGACACTCATCGAACCCTCTCGCCTTGCTCCATATTCATTAGAGATTGAACATTTTCAGCATAGACTGAATATCGAAGAGATTAGCGTGAGTAAATCGCAAATCAAACTGCGCTACCTGTTGTTGTTATAGTCTGTAACTGGGCAATGATTATTTATGCTATTTCAGCAGCCAGTTCAGGGTATAACTTGCTGCGTAGCCATTTCAGAATGAAGATTCTTATCGACGTAGTGCCACGAGCAGTGTTGACACTCATCGAACCCTCTCGCCTTGCTCCATATTCATTAGAGATTGAAGATTCTCATCGACGTAGTGCCAAGAGCAGTCTTGGCACTCATCGAACCCTCTCGCCTTGCTCCATCTTCATTAGAGCTTGAAGATTTTCAGCAAAGACTGAATATCGAAGAGATGAGCGTGAGTAAATCGCAAATCAAACTGGGCTACCTGTTGCTGTTATAGTCTGTAACTATGCAATGATAATTTATGCTATTTCAGCAGCCAGTTCAGCGTATAACTTGCTGCATATTCATTTGAGATTGAAGATTCTTATCAACGTAGTGCCACGAGCAGTCTTGACACTCATCAAACCCTCTCGCCTTGCTCCATATTCATTAGAGATTGAATATTCTCATCGACGTAGTGCCAAGAGCAGTCTTGGCACTCATCGAACCCTCTCGCCTTGCTCCATTTTCATTAGAGCTTCAAGATTTTCAGCAAAGACTGAATATCGAAGAGATGAGCGTGAGTAAATCGCAAATCAAACTGGGCTACCTGTTGCTGTTATAGTCTGTAACTATGCAATGATAATTTATGCTATTTCAGCAGCCAGTTCAGGGTATAACTTGCTGCGTAGCCATTTCAGAATGAAGATTCTTATCGACGTAGTGCCACGAGCAGTGTTGACACTCATCGAACCCTCTCGCCTTGCTCCATATTCATTAGAGATTGAAGATTCTCATCGACGTAGTGCCAAGAGCAGTCTTGGCACTCATCGAACCCTCTCGCCTTGCTCCATCTTCATTAGAGCTTGAAGATTTTCAGCAAAGACTGAATATCGAAGAGATGAGCGTGAGTAAATCGCAAATCAAACTGGGCTACCTGTTGCTGTTATAGTCTGTAACTATGCAATGATAATTTATGCTATTTCAGCAGCCAGTTCAGCGTATAACTTGCTGCATATTCATTTGAGATTGAAGATTCTTATCAACGTAGTGCCACGAGCAGTCTTGACACTCATCAAACCCTCTCGCCTTGCTCCATATTCATTAGAGATTGAATATTCTCATCGACGTAGTGCCAAGAGCAGTCTTGGCACTCATCGAACCCTCTCGCCTTGCTCCATTTTCATTAGAGCTTCAAGATTTTCAGCAAAGACTGAATATCGAAGAGATGAGCGTGAGTAAATCGCATATCAAACTGGGCTACCTGTTGTTGTTATAGTCTGTAACTACGCAATGATTATTTATGCTATCTCAACAGCCAGTTCAGCGTATAACTTGCTGCGTAGCCATTTGAGATTGAAGATTCTCATCGACGTAGTGCCAAGAGCAGTCTTGGCACTCATCGAACCCTCTCGCCTTGCTCCATCTTCATTAGAGCTTGAAGATTTTCAGCAAAGACTGAATATCGAAGAGATGAGCGTGAGTAAATCGCAAATCAAACTGGGCTACCTGTTGCTGTTATAGTCTGTAACTACGCAATGATTATTTATGCTATTTCAACAGCCAGTTCAGCGTATAACTTGCTGCGTAGCCATTTGAGATTGAGAATTCTCATCGACGTAGTGCCACGAGCAGTCTTGACACTCATCAAACCCTCTCGCCTTGCTCCATATTCATCAGAGATTGAATATTCTCATCGACGTAGTGCCAAGAGCAGTCTTGGCACTCATCGAACCCTCTCGCCTTGCTCCATTTCCATTAGAGCTTGAAGATTTTCAGCAAAAACTGAATATCGAAGAGATGAGCGTGAGTAAATCGCAAATCAAACTGGGCTACCTGTTGTTGTTATAGTCTGTAACTACGCAATGATTATTTATGCTATTTCAACAGCCAGTTCAGCGTATAACTTGCTGCGTAGCCATTTGAGATTGAAAATTCTCATCGACGTAGTGCCACGAGCAGTCTTGACACTCATCGAACCCTCTCGCCTTGCTCCATATTGATTACAGATTGGAGATTCTCATCGACGTAGTGCCACAAGCAGTCTTGGCACTTATCGAACCCTCTCGCCTTGCTCCATATTCATTAGAGATCGAACATTTCCAGCATAGACTGAATATCGAAGAGATTAGCGTGAGTAAATCGCAAATCAAACTGGGCTACCTGTTGTTGTTATAGTCTGTAACTACGCAATGATTATTTATGCTATTTCAACAGCCAGTTCAGCGTATAACTTGCTGCGTAGCCATTTGAGATTGAAAATTCTCATCGACGTAGTGCCACGAGCAGTCTTGACACTCATCGAACCCTCTCGCCTTGCTCCATATTCATTAGAGATTGAACATTTTCAGCATAGACTGAATATCGAAGAGATTAGCGTAAGTAAATCGCAAATCAAACTGGGCTACCTGTTGTTGTTATAGTCTGTAACTACGCAATGATTATTTATGCTATTTCAACAGCCAGTTCAGCGTATAACTTGCTGCGTAGCCATTTGAGATTGAAAATTCTCATCGACGTAGTGTCACGAGCAGTCTTGACACTCATCGAACCCTCTCGCCTTGCTCCATATTCATTAGAGATTGAACATTTTCAGCATAGACTGAATATCGAAGAGATTAGCGTGAGTAAATCGCAAATCAAACTGCGCTACCTGTTGTTGTTATAGTCTGTAACTACGCAATGATTATTTATGCTATTTCAACAGCCAGTTCAGCGTATAACTTGCTGCGTAGCCATTTGAGATTGAAAATTCTCATCGACGTAGTGCCACGAGCAGTCTTGACACTCATCGAACCCTCTCGCCTTGCTCCATATTCATTAGAGATTGAACATTTTCAGCATAGACTGAATATCGAAGAGATTAGCGTGAGTAAATCGCAAATCAAACTGGGCTACCTGTTGTTGTTATAGTCTGTAACTGGGAAATGATTATTTATGCTATTTCAGCAGCCAGTTCAGGGTATAACTTGCTGCGTAGCCATTTCAGAATGAAGATTCTTATCGACGTAGTGCCACGAGCAGTGTTGACACTCATCTAACCCTCTCGCCTTGCTCCATATTCATTAGAGATTGAAGATTCTCATCGACGTAGTGCCAAGAGCAGTCTTGGCACTCATCGAACCCTCTCGCCTTGCTCCATCTTCATTAGAGCTTGAAGATTTTCAGCAAAGACTGAATATCGAAGAGATGAGCGTGAGTAAATCGCAAATCAAACTGGGCTACCTGTTGCTGTTATAGTCTGTAACTATGCAATGATAATTTATGCTATTTCAGCAGCCAGTTCAGCGTATAACTTGCAGCATATTCATTTGAGATTGAAGATTCTTATCAACGTAGTGCCACGAGCAGTCTTGACACTCATCAAACCCTCTCGCCTTGCTCCATATTCATTAGAGATTGAATATTCTCATCGACGTAGTGCCAAGAGCAGTCTTGGCACTCATCGAACCCTCTCGCCTTGCTCCATTTTCATTAGAGCTTCAAGATTTTCAGCAAAGACTGAATATCGAAGAGATGAGCGTGAGTAAATCGCATATCAAACTGGGCTACCTGTTGTTGTTATAGTCTGTAACTACGCAATGATTATTTATGCTATCTCAACAGCCAGTTCAGCGTATAACTTGCTGCGTAGCCATTTGAGATTGAAAATTCTCATCGACGTAGTGCCACGAGCAGTCTTGACACTCATCGAACCCTCTCGCCTTGCTCCATATTCATTAGAGATTGAACATTTTCAGCATAGACTGAATATCGAAGAGATTAGCGTGAGTAAATCGCAAATCAAACTGCGCTACCTGTTGTTGTTATAGTCTGTAACTACGCAATGATTATTTATGCTATTTCAACAGCCAGTTCAGCGTATAACTTGCTGCGTAGCCATTTGAGATTGAAAATTCTCATCGACGTAGTGCCACGAGCAGTCTTGACACTCATCGAACCCTCTCGCCTTGCTCCATATTGATTACAGATTGGAGATTCTCATCGACGTAGTGCCACAAGCAGTCTTGGCACTTATCGAACCCTCTCGCCTTGCTCCATATTCATTAGAGATCGAACATTTCCAGCATAGACTGAATATCGAAGAGATAAGCGTGAGTAAATCGCAAATAAAACTGGGCTACCTGTTGTTGTTATAGTCTGTAACTACGCAATGATTATTAATGCTATTTTAGCAGCCAGTTCAGCGTATAACTTGCTCCGTAGCCATTTGAGATTGAAGATTCTTATCGACGTAGTGCCACGAGCAGTCTTGGCACTCATCGAACCCTCTTGCCTTGCTCCATATTCATCAGAGATTAAAGATTCTCAGCATAGACTGAATATCGAAAAGATTAGCGTGAGTAAATCGCAAATCAAACTGGGCTACCTGTTGTTGTTATAGTCTGTAACTGGGCAATGATTATTTATGCTATTTCAGCAGCCAGTTCAGGGTATAACTTGCTGCGTAGCCATTTCAGAATGAAGATTGTTATCGACGTAGTGCCACGAGCAGTGTTGACACTCATCGAACCCTCTCGCCTTGCTCCATATTCATTAGAGATTGAAGATTCTCATCGACGTAGTGCCAAGAGCAGTCTTGGCACTCATCGAACCCTCTCGCCTTGCTCCATCTTCATTAGAGCTTGAAGATTTTCAGCAAAGACTGAATATCGAAGAGATGAGCGTGAGTAAATCGCAAATCAAACTGGGCTACCTGTTGCTGTTATAGTCTGTAACTACGCAATGATTATTTATGCTATTTCAACAGCCAGTTCAGCGTATAACTTGCTGCGTAGCCATTTGAGATTGAGAATTCTCATCGACGTAGTGCCACGAGCAGTCTTGACACTCATCAAACCCTCTCGCCTTGCTCCATATTCATCAGAGATTGAATATTCTCATCGACGTAGTGCCAAGAGCAGTCTTGGCACTCATCGAACCCTCTCGCCTTGCTCCATTTCCATTAGAGCTTGAAGATTTTCAGCAAAAACTGAATATCGAAGAGATGAGCGTGAGTAAATCGCAAATCAAACTGGGCTACCTGTTGTTGTTATAGTCTGTAACTACGCAATGATTATTTATGCTATTTCAACAGCCAGTTCAGCGTATAACTTGCTGCGTAGCCATTTGAGATTGAAAATTCTCATCGACGTAGTGCCACGAGCAGTCTTGACACTCATCGAACCCTCTCGCCTTGCTCCATATTGATTACAGATTGGAGATTCTCATCGACGTAGTGCCACAAGCAGTCTTGGCACTTATCGAACCCTCTCGCCTTGCTCCATATTCATTAGAGATCGAACATTTCCAGCATAGACTGAATATCGAAGAGATTAGCGTGAGTAAATCGCAAATCAAACTGGGCTACCTGTTGTTGTTATAGTCTGTAACTACGCAATGATTATTTATGCTATTTCAACAGCCAGTTCAGCGTATAACTTGCTGCGTAGCCATTTGAGATTGAAAATTCTCATCGACGTAGTGCCACGAGCAGTCTTGACACTCATCGAACCCTCTCGCCTTGCTCCATATTCATTAGAGATTGAACATTTTCAGCATAGACTGAATATCGAAGAGATTAGCGTAAGTAAATCGCAAATCAAACTGGGCTACCTGTTGTTGTTATAGTCTGTAACTACGCAATGATTATTTATGCTATTTCAACAGCCAGTTCAGCGTATAACTTGCTGCGTAGCCATTTGAGATTGAAAATTCTCATCGACGTAGTGTAACGAGCAGTCTTGACACTCATCGAACCCTCTCGCCTTGCTCCATATTCATGAGAGATCGAACATTTCCAGCATAGACTGAATATCGAAGAGATAAGCGTGAGTAAATCGCAAATAAAACTGGGCTACCTGTTGTTGTTATAGTCTGTAACTACGCAATGATTATTAATGCTATTTTAGCAGCCAGTTCAGCGTATAACTTGCTCCGTAGCCATTTGAGATTGAAGATTCTTATCGACGTAGTGCCACGAGCAGTCTTGGCACTCATCGAACCCTCTTGCCTTGCTCCATATTCATCAGAGATTAAAGATTCTCAGCATAGACTGAATATCGAAAAGATTAGCGTGAGTAAATCGCAAATCAAACTAGGCTACCTGTTGTTGTTATAGTCTGTAACTACGCAATGATTAATTATGCTATTTCAGCAGCCAGTTCAGGGTATAACTTGCTGCGTAGCCATTTCAGAATGAAGATTCTTATCGACGTAGTGCCACGAGCAGTCTTGACACTCATCAAACCCTCTCGCCTTGCTCCATATTCATCAGAGATTGAATATTCTCATCGACGTAGTGCCAAGAGCAGTCTTGGCACTCATCGAACCCTCTCGCCTTGCTCCATTTCCATTAGAGCTTGAAGATTTTCAGCAAAAACTGAATATCGAAGAGATGAGCGTGAGTAAATCGCAAATCAAACTGGGCTACCTGTTGTTGTTATAGTCTGTAACTACGCAATGATTATTTATGCTATTTCAACAGCCAGTTCAGCGTATAACTTGCTGCGTAGCCATTTGAGATTGAAAATTCTCATCGACGTAGTGCCACGAGCAGTCTTGACACTCATCGAACCCTCTCGCCTTGCTCCATATTCATTAGAGATTGAACATTTTCAGCATAGACTGAATATCGAAGAGATTAGCGTGAGTAAATCGCGAATCAAACTGGGCTACCTGTTGTTGTTATAGTCTGTAACTACGCAATGATTATTTATGCTATTTCAACAGCCAGTTCAGCGTATAACTTGCTGCGTAGCCATTTGAGATTGAAAATTCTCATCGACGTAGTGCCACGAGCAGTCTTGACACTCATCGAACCCTCTCGCCTTGCTCCATATTGATTACAGATTGGAGATTCTCATCGACGTAGTGCCACAAGCAGTCTTGGCACTCATCGAACCCTCTCGCCTTGCTCCATATTCATCAGAGATTGAACATTTTCAGCATAGACTGAATATCGAAGAGATTAGCGTAAGTAAATCGCAAATCAAACTGGGCAACCTGTTGTTGTTATAGTCTGTAACTATGCAATGATAATTTATGCTATTTCAGCAGTCAGTTCAGCGTATAACTTGCTGCATATTCATTTGAGATTGAAGATTCTTATCAACATAGTGCCACGAGCAGTCTTGACACTCATCAAACCCTTTCGCCTTGCTCCATATTCATTAGAGATTGAATATTCTCATCGACGTAGTGCCAAGAGCAGTCTTGGCACTCATCGAACCCTCTCGCCTTGCTCCATATTGATTACAGATTGAAGATTCTTATCGACGTAGTGCCACTAGCAGTCTTGGCACTCATGGAACCCTCTCCCCTTGCTCCATATTCATTAGAGATTGCAGATTTTCATTATAGACTGAATATCGAAGAGATTAGCGTGAGTAAATCGCAAATCAAACTGCGCTACCTGTTGTTATCATAGTCTGTAACTACGCAATGATTATTTATGCTATTTGAGCAGCCAGTTCAGCGTATAACTTGCTGTGTAGCCATTTCAGTTCGAAGATTCTTATCGACGTAGTGCCACGAGCAGTCTTGACACTCATCGAACCCTCTCGCCTTGCCCCATATTGATTACAGATTGGAGATTCTCATCGACGTAGTGCCACAAGCAGTCTTGGCACTTATCGAACCCTCTCGCCTTGCTCCATATTCATTAGAGATCGAACATTTCCAGCATAGACTGAATATCGAAGAGATTATCGTGAGTAAATCGGAAATCAAACTCGGCTACCTGTTGTTGTTATAGTCTGTAACTACGCAATGATTATTTATGCTATTTCAGCAGCCAGTTCAGCGTATAACTTGCTGCGTAGCCATTTGAGATTGAAAATTCTCATCGACGTAGTGCCACGAGCAGTCTTGACACTCATCGAACCCTCTCGCCTTGCTCCATATTCATTAGAGATTGAACATTTTCAGCATAGACTGAATATCGAAGAGATTAGCGTGAGTAAATCGCAAATCAAACTGGGCTACCTGTTGTTGTTATAGTCTGTAACTACGCAATGATTATTTATGCTATTTCAACAGCCAGTTCAGCGTATAACTTGCTGCGTAGCCATTTGAGATTGAAAATTCTCATCGACGTAGTGCCACGAGCAGTCTTGACACTCATCGAACCCTCTCGCCTTGCCCTATATTGATTACAGATTGGAGATTCTCATCGACGTAGTGCCACAAGCAGTCTTGGCACTTATCGAACCCTCTCGCCTTGCTCCATATTCATTAGAGATCGAACATTTCCAGCATAGACTGAATATCGAAGAGATAAGCGTGAGTAAATCGCAAATAAAACTGGGCTACCTGTTGTTGTTATAGTCTGTAACTACGCAATGATTATTAATGCTATTTTAGCAGCCAGTTCAGCGTATAACTTGCTCCGTAGCCATTTGAGATTGAAGATTCTTATCGACGTAGTGCCACGAGCAGTCTTGGCACTCATCGAACCCTCTTGCCTTGCTCCATATTCATCAGAGATTAAAGATTCTCAGCATAGACTGAATATCGAAAAGATTAGCGTGAGTAAATCGCAAATCAAACTGGGCTACCTGTTGTTGTTATAGTCTGTAACTACGCAATGATTAATTATGCTATTTCAGCAGCCAGTTCAGGGTATAACTTGCTGCGTAGCCATTTCAGAATGAAGATTCTTATCGACGTAGTGCCACGAGCAGTGTTGACACTCATCGAACCCTCTCGCCTTGCTCCATATTCATTAGAGATTGAAGATTCTCATCGACGTAGTGCCAAGAGCAGTCTTGGCACTCATCGAACCCTCTCGCCTTGCTCCATCTTCATTAGAGCTTGAAGATTTTCAGCAAAGACTGAATATCGAAGAGATGAGCGTGAGTAAATCGCAAATCAAACTGGGCTACCTGTTGCTGTTATAGTCTGTAACTACGCAATGATTATTTATGCTATTTCAACAGCCAGTTCAGCGTATAACTTGCTGCGTAGCCATTTGAGATTGAAAATTCTCATCGACGTAGTGCCACGAGCAGTCTTGACACTCATCAAACCCTCTCGCCTTGCTCCATATTCATCAGAGATTGAATATTCTCATCGACGTAGTGCCAAGAGCAGTCTTGGCACTCATCGAACCCTCTCGCCTTGCTCCATTTCCATTAGAGCTTGAAGATTTTCAGCAAAAACTGAATATCGAAGAGATGAGCGTGAGTAAATCGCAAATCAAACTGGGCTACCTGTTGTTGTTATAGTCTGTAACTACGCGATGATTATTTATGCTATTTCAACAGCCAGTTCAGCGTATAACTTGCTGCGTAGCCATTTGACATTGAAAATTCTCATCGACGTAGTGCCACGAGCAGTCTTGACACTCATCGAACCCTCTCGCCTTGCTCCATATTGATTACAGATTGGAGATTCTCATCGACGTAGTGCCACAAGCAGTCTTGGCACTTATCGAACCCTCTCGCCTTGCTCCATATTCATTAGAGATCGAACATTTCCAGCATAGACTGAATATCGAAGAGATAAGCGTGAGTAAATCGCAAATAAAACTGGGCTACCTGTTGTTGTTATAGTCTGTAACTACGCAATGATTATTAATGCTATTTTAGCAGCCAGTTCAGCGTATAACTTGCTCTGTAGCCATTTGAGATTGAAGATTGTTATCGACGTAGTGCCACGAGCAGTCTTGGCACTCATCGAACCCTCTTGCCTTGCTCCATATTCATCAGAGATTAAAGATTCTCAGCATAGACTGAATATCGAAAAGATTAGCGTGAGTAAATCGCAAATCAAACTGGGCTACCTGTTGTTGTTATAGTCTGTAACTATGCAATGATAATTTATGCTATTTCAGCAGCCAGTTCAGCGTATAACTTGCTGCATATTCATTTGAGATTGAAGATTCTTATCAACGTAGTGCCACGAGCAGTCTTGACACTCATCAAACCCTCTCGCCTTGCTCCATATTCATCAGAGATTGAATATTCTCATCGACGTAGTGCCAAGAGCAGTCTTGGCACTCATCGAACCCTCTCGCCTTGCTCCATTTCCATTAGAGCTTGAAGATTTTCAGCAAAAACTGAATATCGAAGAGATGAGCGTGAGTAAATCGCAAATCAAACTGGGCTACCTGTTGTTGTTATAGTCTGTAACTACGCAATGATTATTTATGCTATTTCAACAGCCAGTTCAGCGTATAACTTGCTGCGTAGCCATTTGAGATTGAAAATTCTCATCGACGTAGTGCCACGAGCAGTCTTGACACTCATCGAATCCTCTCGCCTTGCTCCATATTCATTAGAGATTGAACATTTTCAGCATAGACTGAATATCGAAGAGATTAGCGTGAGTAAATCGCGAATCAAACTGGGCTACCTGTTGTTGTTATAGTCTGTAACTACGCAATGATTATTTATGCTATTTCAACAGCCAGTTCAGCGTATAACTTGCTGCGTAGCCATTTGAGATTGAAAATTCTCATCGACGTAGTGCCACGAGCAGTCTTGACACTCATCGAACCCTCTCGCCTTGCTCCATATTGATTACAGATTGGAGATTCTCATCGACGTAGTGCCACAAGCAGTCTTGGCACTTATCGAACCCTTTCGCCTTGCTCCATATTCATTAGAGATCGAACATTTTCAGCATAGACTGAATATCGAAGAGATAAGCGTGAGTAAATCGCAAATCAAACTGGGCTACCTGTTGTTGTTATAGTCTGTAACTACGCAATGATTATTAATGCTATTTTAGCAGCCAGTTCAGCGTATAACTTGCTCCGTAGCCATTTGAGATTGAAGATTCTTATCGACGTAGTGCCACGAGCAGTCTTGGCACTCATCGAACCCTCTTGCCTTGCTCTATATTCATCATAGATTAAAGATTCTCAGCATAGACTGAATATCGAAGAGATTAGCGTGAGTAAATCGCAAATCAAACTGGGCTACCTGTTGTTGTTATAGTCTGCAACTACGCAATGATTAATTATGCTATTTCAGCAGCCAGTTCAGGGTATAACTTGCTGCGTAGCCATTTCAGAATGAAGATTCTTATCGACGTAGTGCCACGAGCAGTCTTGACACTCATCGAACCCTCTCGCCTTGCTCCATATTGATTACAGATTGAAGATTCTCATCGACGTAGTGCCACAAGCAGTCTTGGCACTCATCGAACCCTCTCGCCTTGCTCCATATTCATCAGAGATTGAACATTTTCAGCATAGACTGAATATCGAAGAGATTAGCGTAAGTAAATCGCAAATCAAACTGGGCAACCTGTTGTTGTTATAGTCTGTAACTATGCAATGATAATTTATGCTATTTCAGCAGTCAGTTCAGCGTATAACTTGCTGCATATTCATTTGAGATTGAAGATTCTTATCAACATAGTGCCACGAGCAGTCTTGACACTCATCAAACCCTTTCGCCTTGCTCCATATTCATTAGAGATTGAATATTCTCATCGACGTAGTGCCAAGAGCAGTCTTGGCACTCATCGAACCCTCTCGCCTTGCTCCATATTGATTACAGATTGAAGATTCTTATCGACGTAGTGCCACTAGCAGTCTTGGCACTCATGGAACCCTCTCCCCTTGCTCCATATTCATTAGAGATTGCAGATTTTCATTATAGACTGAATATCGAAGAGATTAGCGTGAGTAAATCGCAAATCAAACTGCGCTACCTGTTGTTATCATAGTCTGTAACTACGCAATGATTATTTATGCTATTTCAACAGCCAGTTCAGCGTATAACTTGCTGCGTAGCCATTTGAGATTGAAAATTCTCATCGACGTAGTGCCACTAGCAGTCTTGGCACTCATGGAACCCTCTCCCCTTGCTCCATATTCATTAGAGATTGCAGATTTTCATTATAGACTGAATATCGAAGAGATTAGCGTGAGTAAATCGCAAATCAAACTGCGCTACCTGTTGTTATCATAGTCTGTAACTACGCAATGATTATTTATGCTATTTGAGCAGCCAGTTCAGCGTATAACTTGCTGTGTAGCCATTTCAGTTCGAAGATTCTTATCGACGTAGTGCCACGAGCAGTCTTGACACTCATCGAACCCTCTCGCCTTGCCCCATATTGATTACAGATTGGAGATTCTCATCGACGTAGTGCCACAAGCAGTCTTGGCACTTATCGAACCCTCTCGCCTTGCTCCATATTCATTAGAGATCGAACATTTCCAGCATAGACTGAATATCGAAGAGATTATCGTGAGTAAATCGGAAATCAAACTCGGCTACCTGTTGTTGTTATAGTCTGTAACTACGCAATGATTATTTATGCTATTTCAGCAGCCAGTTCAGCGTATAACTTGCTGCGTAGCCATTTGAGATTGAAAATTCTCATCGACGTAGTGCCACGAGCAGTCTTGACACTCATCGAACCCTCTCGCCTTGCTCCATATTCATTAGAGATTGAACATTTTCAGCATAGACTGAATATCGAAGAGATTAGCGTGAGTAAATCGCAAATCAAACTGGGCTACCTGTTGTTGTTATAGTCTGTAACTACGCAATGATTATTTATGCTATTTCAACAGCCAGTTCAGCGTATAACTTGCTGCGTAGCCATTTGAGATTGAAAATTCTCATCGACGTAGTGCCACGAGCAGTCTTGACACTCATCGAACCCTCTCGCCTTGCCCTATATTGATTACAGATTGGAGATTCTCATCGACGTAGTGCCACAAGCAGTCTTGGCACTTATCGAACCCTCTCGCCTTGCTCCATATTCATTAGAGATCGAACATTTCCAGCATAGACTGAATATCGAAGAGATAAGCGTGAGTAAATCGCAAATAAAACTGGGCTACCTGTTGTTGTTATAGTCTGTAACTACGCAATGATTATTAATGCTATTTTAGCAGCCAGTTCAGCGTATAACTTGCTCCGTAGCCATTTGAGATTGAAGATTCTTATCGACGTAGTGCCACGAGCAGTCTTGGCACTCATCGAACCCTCTTGCCTTGCTCCATATCCATCAGAGATTAAAGATTCTCAGCATAGACTGAATATCGAAAAGATTAGCGTGAGTAAATCGCAAATCAAACTGGGCTACCTGTTGATGTTATAGTCTGTAACTACGCAATGATTAATTATGCTATTTCAGCAGCCAGTTCAGGGTATAACTTGCTGCGTAGCCATTTCAGAATGGAGATTCTTATCGACGTAGTGCCACGAGCAGTGTTGACACTCATCGAACCCTCTCGCCTTGCTCCATATTCATTAGAGATTGAAGATTCTCATCGACGTAGTGCCAAGAGCAGTCTTGGCACTCATCGAACCCTCTCGCCTTGCTCCATTTTCATTAGAGCTTGAAGATTTTCAGCAAAGACTGAATATCGAAGAGATGAGCGTGAGTAAATCGCAAATCAAACTGGGCTACCTGTTGTTGTTATAGTCTGTAACTACGCAATGATTATTAATGCTATTTCAACAGCCAGTTCAGCGTATAACTTGCTGCGTAGCCATTTGAGATTGAAAATTCTCATCGACGTAGTGCCACGAGCAGTCTTGACACTCATCGAACCCTCTCGCCTTGCTCCATATTCATTAGAGATTGAACATTTTCAGCATAGACTGAATATCGGAGAGATTAGCGTGAGTAAATCGCAAATCAAACTGGGCTACCTGTTGTTGTTATAGTCTGTAACTACGCAATGATTATTTATGCTATTTCAACAGCCAGTTCAGCGTATAACTTGCTGCGTAGCCATTTGAGATTGAAAATTCTCATCGACGTAGTGCCACGAGCAGTCTTGACACTCATCGAACCCTCTCGCCTTGCTCCATATTGATTACAGATTGGAGATTCTCATCGACGTAGTGCCACAAGCAGTCTTGGCACTTATCAAACCCTCTCGCCTTGCTCCATATTCATTGGAGATCGAACATTTCCAGCATAGACTGAATATCGAAGAGATAAGCGTGAGTAAATCGCAAATCAAACTGGGCTACCTGTTGTTGTTATAGTCTGTAACTACGCAATGATTATTAATGCTATTTCAACAGCCAGTTCAGCGTATAACTTGCTGCGTAGCCATTTGAGATTGAAAATTCTCATCGTCGTAGTGCCACGAACAGTCTTGACACTCATCGAACCATCTCGCCTTGCTATATATTCATTACAGATCGAAGATTCTCATCGACGTAGTGCCACGAGCAGTCTTGGCACTCATCGAAACCTCTCGCCTTGCTCCATATTCATTAGAGATTGCAGATTTCCAGCATAGACTGAATATCGAAGAGATTAGCGTGAGTAAATCGCAAATCAAACTGGGCTACCTGTTGTTATTATAGTCTGTAACTAAGCAATCATTATTTATGCTATTTCAGCAGCCAGTTCAGCGCTTAACTTGCTGCGTAGCCATTTCAGATTGAAGATTCTTATCGACGTAGTGCCACGAGCAGTCTTGACACTCATCGAACCCTCTCGCCTTGCTCCATATTGATTACAGATTGAAAATTCTCATCGACGTAGTGCCACGAGCAGTCTTGACACTCATCAAACCCTCTCGCGTTGCTCCATATTGATTACAGATTGGAGATTCTCATCGACGTAGTGCCACAAGCAGTCTTGGCACTTATCGAACCCTCTCGCCTTGCTTCATATTCATTAGAGTTTGAATATTCTCATCGACGTAGTGCCACGAGCAGTCTTGACACTCATCGAATCCTCTCGCCTTGCTCCATATTCATTAGAGATTTAAGATTCTCATCGACATAGTGCCACGAGCAGTCTTGGCACTCATCGAACCCTCTCGCCTTGCTCCATATTCATTGGAGATTGAAGATTTTCAGCATAGACTGAATATCGAAGAGATTAGCGTGAGTAAATCGCAAATCAAACTGGGCTACCTGTTTTTATTATAGTCTGTAAGTACGCAATGATCATTTATGCTATTTCAGCAGCCAGTTCAGCGTATAACTTGCTGCGTAGCCGTTTGAGATTAAATATTCTTATCGACGTAGTGCCACGAGCAGTCTTGACACTCATCGAACCCTCTCAGCTTGCTCCATATTCATTAGAGATTGAAGATTCTCATCGACGTAGTGCCACGAGCAGACTTGGCACTCATCGAACCGTGTCGCCTTGCTCCATATTCATCAGAGATTGAAGATTTTCAGCATAGACTGAATATCGAAGAGATTAGCGTGAGTAAATCGCAAATCAAACTGGGCTACCTGTTTTTATTATAGTCTGTAAGTACGCAATGATCCTTTATGCTATTTCAGCAGCCAGTTCAGCGTATAACTTGCTGCATATTCATTTGAGATTGAAGATTCTTATCAACGTAGTGCCACGAGCAGTCTTGACACTCATCAAACCCTCTCGCCTTGCTCCATATTCATCAGAGATTGAATATTCTCATCGACGTAGTGCCAAGAGCAGTCTTGGCACTCATCGAACCCTCTCGCCTTGCTCCATTTCCATTAGAGCTTGAAGATTTTCAGCAAAGACTGAATATCGAAGAGATGAGCGTGAGTAAATCGCAAATCAAACTGGGCTACCTGTTGTTGTTATAGTCTGTAACTACGCAATGATTATTTATGCTATTTCAACAGCCAGTTCAGCGTATAACTTGCTGCGTAGCCATTTGAGATTGAAAATTCTGATCGACGTAGTGCCACGAGCAGTCTTGACACTCATCGAACCCTCTCGCCTTGCTCCATATTCATTAGAGATTGAAGATTCTCATCGACGTAGTGCCACAAGCAGTCTTGGCACTTATCGAACCCTCTCGCCTTGCTCCATATTCATTGGAGATCGAACATTTCCAGCATAGACTGAATATCGAAGAGATAAGCGTGAGTAAATCGCAAATCAAACTGGGCTACCTGTTGTTGTTATAGTCTGTAACTACGCAATGATTATTAATGCGATTTCAACAGCCAGTTCAGCGTATAACTTGCTGCGTAGCCATTTGAGATTGAAAATTCTCATCGTCGTAGTGCCACGAACAGTCTTGACACTCATCGAACCATCTCGCCTTGCTATATATTCATTACAGATCGAAGATTCTCATCGACGTAGTGCCACGAGCAGTCTTGGCACTCATCGAAACCTCTCGCCTTGCTCCATATTCATTAGAGATTGCAGATTTCCAGCATAGACTGAATATCGAAGAGATTAGCGTGAGTAAATCGCAAATCAAACTGGGCTACCTGTTGTTATTATAGTCTGTAACTAAGCAATCATTATTTATGCTATTTCAGCAGCCAGTTCAGCGCTTAACTTGCTGCGTAGCCATTTCAGATTGAAGATTCTTATCGACGTAGTGCCACGAGCAGTCTTGACACTCATCGAACCCTCTCGCCTTGCTCCATATTGATTACAGATTGAAAATTCTCATCGACGTAGTGCCACGAGCAGTCTTGACACTCATCAAACCCTCTCGCGTTGCTCCATATTGATTACAGATTGGAGATTCTCATCGACGTAGTGCCACAAGCAGTCTTGGCACTTATCGAACCCTCTCGCCTTGCTTCATATTCATTAGAGTTTGAATATTCTCATCGACGTAGTGCCACGAGCAGTCTTGACACTCATCGAATCCTCTCGCCTTGCTCCATATTCATTAGAGATTTAAGATTCTCATCGACATAGTGCCACGAGCAGTCTTGGCACTCATCGAACCCTCTCGCCTTGCTCCATATTCATTGGAGATTGAAGATTTTCAGCATAGACTGAATATCGAAGAGATTAGCGTGAGTAAATCGCAAATCAAACTGGGCTACCTGTTTTTATTATAGTCTGTAAGTACGCAATGATCATTTATGCTATTTCAGCAGCCAGTTCAGCGTATAACTTGCTGCGTAGCCGTTTGAGATTAAATATTCTTATCGACGTAGTGCCACGAGCAGTCTTGACACTCATCGAACCCTCTCAGCTTGCTCCATATTCATTAGAGATTGAAGATTCTCATCGACGTAGTGCCACGAGCAGACTTGGCACTCATCGAACCGTGTCGCCTTGCTCCATATTCATCAGAGATTGAAGATTTTCAGCATAGACTGAATATCGAAGAGATTAGCGTGAGTAAATCGCAAATCAAACTGGGCTACCTGTTTTTATTATAGTCTGTAAGTACGCAATGATCATTTATGCTATTTCAGCAGCCAGTTCAGCGTATAACTTGCTGCATATTCATTTGAGATTGAAGATTCTTATCAACGTAGTGCCACGAGCAGTCTTGACACTCATCAAACCCTCTCGCCTTGCTCCATATTCATCAGAGATTGAATATTCTCATCGACGTAGTGCCAAGAGCAGTCTTGGCACTCATCGAACCCTCTCGCCTTGCTCCATTTCCATTAGAGCTTGAAGATTTTCAGCAAAGACTGAATATCGAAGAGATGAGCGTGAGTAAATCGCAAATCAAACTGGGCTACCTGTTGTTGTTATAGTCTGTAACTACGCAATGATTATTTATGCTATTTCAACAGCCAGTTCAGCGTATAACTTGCTGCGTAGCCATTTGAGATTGAAAATTCTGATCGACGTAGTGCCACGAGCAGTCTTGACACTCATCGAACCCTCTCGCCTTGCTCCATATTCATTAGAGATTGAACATTTTCAGCATAGACTGAATATCGAAGAGATTAGCGTGAGTAAATCGCGAATCAAACTGGGCTACCTGTTGTTGTTATAGTCTGTAACTACGCAATGATTATTTATGCTATTTCAACAGCCAGTTCAGCGTATAACTTGCTGCGTAGCCATTTGAGATTGAAAATTCTCATCGACGTAGTGCCACGAGCAGTCTTGGCACTTATCGAACCCTCTCGCCTTGCTCCATATTCATTAGAGATCGAACATTTTCAGCATAGACTGAATATCGAAGAGATAAGCGTGAGTAAATCGCAAATAAAACTGGGCTACCTGTTGTTGTTATAGTCTGTAACTACGCAATGATTATTAATGCTATTTTAGCAGCCAGTTCAGCGTATAACTTGCTCCGTAGCCATTTGAGATTGAAGATTCTTATCGACGTAGTGCCACGAGCAGTCTTGGCACTCATCGAACCCTCTTGCCTTGCTCCATATTCATCAGAGATTAAAGATTCTCAGCATAGACTGAATATCGAAAAGATTAGCGTGAGTAAATCGCAAATCAAACTGGGCTACCTGTTGTTGTTATAGTCTGTAACTACGCAATGATTAATTATGCTATTTCAGCAGCCAGTTCAGGGTATAACTTGCTGCGTAGCCATTTCAGAATGAAGATTCTCATCGACGTAGTGCCACGAGCAGTCTTGGCACTCATCGAAACCTCTCGCCTTGCTCCATATTCATTAGAGATTGCAGATTTCCAGCATAGACTGAATATCGAAGAGATTAGCGTGAGTAAATCGCAAATCAAACTGGGCTACCTGTTGTTATTATAGTCTGTAACTAAGCAATCATTATTTATGCTATTTCAGCAGCCAGTTCAGCGCTTAACTTGCTGCGTAGCCATTTCAGATTGAAGATTCTTATCGACGTAGTGCCACGAGCAGTCTTGACACTCATCGAACCCTCTCGCCTTGCTCCATATTGATTACAGATTGAAAATTCTCATCGACGTAGTGCCACGAGCAGTCTTGACACTGATCAAACCCTCTCGCGTTGCTCCATATTGATTACAGATTGGAGATTCTCATCGACGTAGTGCCACAAGCAGTCTTGGCACTTATCGAACCCTCTCGCCTTGCTTCATATTCATTAGAGTTTGAATATTCTCATCGACGTAGTGCCACGAGCAGTCTTGACACTCATCGAATCCTCTCGCCTTGCTCCATATTCATTAGAGATTTAAGATTCTCATCGACATAGTGCCACGAGCAGTCTTGGCACTCATCGAACCCTCTCGCCTTGCTCCATATTCATTGGAGATTGAAGATTTTCAGCATAGACTGAATATCGAAGAGATTAGCGTGAGTAAATCGCAAATCAAACTGGGCTACCTGTTTTTATTATAGTCTGTAAGTACGCAATGATCATTTATGCTATTTCAGCAGCCAGTTCAGCGTATAACTTGCTGCGTAGCCGTTTGAGATTAAATATTCTTATCGACGTAGTGCCACGAGCAGTCTTGACACTCATCGAACCCTCTCAGCTTGCTCCATATTCATTAGAGATTGAAGATTCTCATCGACGTAGTGCCACGAGCAGACTTGGCACTCATCGAACCGTGTCGCCTTGCTCCATATTCATCAGAGATTGAAGATTTTCAGCATAGACTGAATATCGAAGAGATTAGCGTGAGTAAATCGCAAATCAAACTGGGCTACCTGTTTTTATTATAGTCTGTAAGTACGCAATGATCATTTATGCTATTTCAGCAGCCAGTTCAGCGTATAACTTGCTGCATATTCATTTGAGATTGAAGATTCTTATCAACGTAGTGCCACGAGCAGTCTTGACACTCATCAAACCCTCTCGCCTTGCTCCATATTCATCAGAGATTGAATATTCTCATCGACGTAGTGCCAAGAGCAGTCTTGGCACTCATCGAACCCTCTCGCCTTGCTCCATTTCCATTAGAGCTTGAAGATTTTCAGCAAAGACTGAATATCGAAGAGATGAGCGTGAGTAAATCGCAAATCAAACTGGGCTACCTGTTGTTATTATAGTCTGTAACTAAGCAATCATTATTTATGCTATTTCAGCAGCCAGTTCAGCGCTTAACTTGCTGCGTAGCCATTTCAGATTGAAGATTCTTATCGACGTAGTGCCACGAGCAGTCTTGACACTCATCGAACCCTCTCGCCTTGCTCCATATTGATTACAGATTGAAAATTCTCATCGACGTAGTGCCACGAGCAGTCTTGACACTCATCAAACCCTCTCGCGTTGCTCCATATTGATTACAGATTGGAGATTCTCATCGACGTAGTGCCACAAGCAGTCTTGGCACTTATCGAACCCTCTCGCCTTGCTTCATATTCATTAGAGTTTGAATATTCTCATCGACGTAGTGCCACGAGCAGTCTTGACACTCATCGAATCCTCTCGCCTTGCTCCATATTCATTAGAGATTTAAGATTCTCATCGACATAGTGCCACGAGCAGTCTTGGCACTCATCGAACCCTCTCGCCTTGCTCCATATTCATTGGAGATTGAAGATTTTCAGCATAGACTGAATATCGAAGAGATTAGCGTGAGTAAATCGCAAATCAAACTGGGCTACCTGTTTTTATTATAGTCTGTAAGTACGCAATGATCATTTATGCTATTTCAGCAGCCAGTTCAGCGTATAACTTGCTGCGTAGCCGTTTGAGATTAAATATTCTTATCGACGTAGTGCCACGAGCAGTCTTGACACTCATCGAACCCTCTCAGCTTGCTCCATATTCATTAGAGATTGAAGATTCTCATCGACGTAGTGCCACGAGCAGACTTGGCACTCATCGAACCGTGTCGCCTTGCTCCATATTCATCAGAGATTGAAGATTTTCAGCATAGACTGAATATCGAAGAGATTAGCGTGAGTAAATCGCAAATCAAACTGGGCTACCTGTTTTTATTATAGTCTGTAAGTACGCAATGATCATTTATGCTATTTCAGCAGCCAGTTCAGCGTATAACTTGCTGCATATTCATTTGAGATTGAAGATTCTTATCAACGTAGTGCCACGAGCAGTCTTGACACTCATCAAACCCTCTCGCCTTGCTCCATATTCATCAGAGATTGAATATTCTCATCGACGTAGTGCCAAGAGCAGTCTTGGCACTCATCGAACCCTCTCGCCTTGCTCCATTTCCATTAGAGCTTGAAGATTTTCAGCAAAGACTGAATATCGAAGAGATGAGCGTGAGTAAATCGCAAATCAAACTGGGCTACCTGTTGTTGTTATAGTCTGTAACTACGCAATGATTATTTATGCTATTTCAACAGCCAGTTCAGCGTATAACTTGCTGCGTAGCCATTTGAGATTGAAAATTCTGATCGACGTAGTGCCACGAGCAGTCTTGACACTCATCGAACCCTCTCGCCTTGCTCCATATTCATTAGAGATTGAACATTTTCAGCATAGACTGAATATCGAAGAGATTAGCGTGAGTAAATCGCGAATCAAACTGGGCTACCTGTTGTTGTTATAGTCTGTAACTACGCAATGATTATTTATGCTATTTCAACAGCCAGTTCAGCGTATAACTTGCTGCGTAGCCATTTGAGATTGAAAATTCTCATCGACGTAGTGCCACGAGCAGTCTTGGCACTTATCGAACCCTCTCGCCTTGCTCCATATTCATTAGAGATCGAACATTTTCAGCATAGACTGAATATCGAAGAGATAAGCGTGAGTAAATCGCAAATAAAACTGGGCTACCTGTTGTTGTTATAGTCTGTAACTACGCAATGATTATTAATGCTATTTTAGCAGCCAGTTCAGCGTATAACTTGCTCCGTAGCCATTTGAGATTGAAGATTCTTATCGACGTAGTGCCACGAGCAGTCTTGGCACTCATCGAACCCTCTTGCCTTGCTCCATATTCATCAGAGATTAAAGATTCTCAGCATAGACTGAATATCGAAAAGATTAGCGTGAGTAAATCGCAAATCAAACTGGGCTACCTGTTGTTGTTATAGTCTGTAACTACGCAATGATTAATTATGCTATTTCAGCAGCCAGTTCAGGGTATAACTTGCTGCGTAGCCATTTCAGAATGAAGATTCTTATCGACGTAGTGCCACGAGCAGTGTTGACACTCATCGAACCCTCTCGCATTGCTCCATATTCATTAGAGATTGAAGATTCTCATCGACGTAGTGCCAAGAGCAGTCTTGGCACTCATCGAACCCTCTCGCCTTGCTCCATTTTCATTAGAGCTTGAAGATTTTCAGCAAAGACTGAATATCGAAGAGATGAGCGTGAGTAAATCGCAAATCAAACTGGGCTACCTGTTGTTGTTATAGTCTGTAACTACGCAATGATTATTAATGCTATTTCAGCAGCCAATTCAGCGTATAAATTGCTGCGTATTCATTTGAGATTGAAGATTCTTATCGACGTAATGCCACGAGCAGTCTTTACGCTCAACGAACCCTCTCGCCTTGCTCCATATTTCTCAGAGATTGAACATTTTTAGCATGGACCGAATATCGAAGAGATAAGCGTGAGTAAATCGCAAATCAAACTGGGCTACCTGTTGTTGTTATAGTCTGTAACTACGCAATGATTATTAATGCTATTTCAACAGCCAGTTCAGCGTATAACTTGCTGCGTAGCCATTTGAGATTGAAAATTCTCATCGTCGTAGTGCCACGAACAGTCTTGACACTCATCGAACCATCTCGCCTTGCTATATATTCATTACAGATCGAAGATTCTCATCGACGTAGTGCCACGAGCAGTCTTGGCACTCATCGAAACCTCTCGCCTCGCTCCATATTCATTAGAGATTGCAGATTTCCAGCATAGACTGAATATCGAAGAGATTAGCGTGAGTAAATCGCAAATCAAACTGGGCTACCTGTTGTTATTATAGTCTGTAACTAAGCAATCATTATTTATGCTATTTCAGCAGCCAGTTCAGCGCTTAACTTGCTGCGTAGCCATTTCAGATTGAAGATTCTTATCGACGTAGTGCCACGAGCAGTCTTGACACTCATCGAACCCTCTCGCCTTGCTCCATATTGATTACAGATTGAAAATTCTCATCGACGTAGTGCCACGAGCAGTCTTGACACTCATCAAACCCTCTCGCGTTGCTCCATATTGATTACAGATTGGAGATTCTCATCGACGTAGTGCCACAAGCAGTCTTGGCACTTATCGAACCCTCTCGCCTTGCTTCATATTCATTAGAGTTTGAATATTCTCATCGACGTAGTGCCACGAGCAGTCTTGACACTCATCGAATCCTCTCGCCTTGCTCCATATTCATTAGAGATTTAAGATTCTCATCGACATAGTGCCACGAGCAGTCTTGGCACTCATCGAACCCTCTCGCCTTGCTCCATATTCATTGGAGATTGAAGATTTTCAGCATAGACTGAATATCGAAGAGATTAGCGTGAGTAAATCGCAAATCAAACTGGGCTACCTGTTTTTATTATAGTCTGTAAGTACGCAATGATTAATTATGCTATTTCAGCAGCCAGTTCAGGGTATAACTTGCTGCGTAGCCATTTCAGAATGAAGATTCTTATCGACGTAGTGCCACGAGCAGTCTTGACACTCATCGAACCCTCTCGCCTTGCTCCATATTGATTACAGATTGAAGATTCTCATCGACGTAGTGCCACAAGCAGTCTTGGCACTCATCGAACCCTCTCGCCTTGCTCCATATTCATCAGAGATTGAACATTTTCAGCATAGACTGAATATCGAAGAGATTAGCGTAAGTAAATCGCAAATCAAACTGGGCAACCTGTTGTTGTTATAGTCTGTAACTATGCAATGATAATTTATGCTATTTCAGCAGTCAGTTCAGCGTATAACTTGCTGCATATTCATTTGAGATTGAAGATTCTTATCAACATAGTGCCACGAGCAGTCTTGACACTCATCAAACCCTTTCGCCTTGCTCCATATTCATTAGAGATTGAATATTCTCATCGACGTAGTGCCAAGAGCAGTCTTGGCACTCATCGAACCCTCTCGCCTTGCTCCATATTGATTACAGATTGAAGATTCTTATCGACGTAGTGCCACTAGCAGTCTTGGCACTCATGGAACCCTCTCCCCTTGCTCCATATTCATTAGAGATTGCAGATTTTCATTATAGACTGAATATCGAAGAGATTAGCGTGAGTAAATCGCAAATCAAACTGCGCTACCTGTTGTTATCATAGTCTGTAACTACGCAATGATTATTTATGCTATTTCAACAGCCAGTTCAGCGTATAACTTGCTGCGTAGCCATTTGAGATTGAAAATTCTCATCGACGTAGTGCCACTAGCAGTCTTGGCACTCATGGAACCCTCTCCCCTTGCTCCATATTCATTAGAGATTGCAGATTTTCATTATAGACTGAATATCGAAGAGATTAGCGTGAGTAAATCGCAAATCAAACTGCGCTACCTGTTGTTATCATAGTCTGTAACTACGCAATGATTATTTATGCTATTTGAGCAGCCAGTTCAGCGTATAACTTGCTGTGTAGCCATTTCAGTTCGAAGATTCTTATCGACGTAGTGCCACGAGCAGTCTTGACACTCATCGAACCCTCTCGCCTTGCCCCATATTGATTACAGATTGGAGATTCTCATCGACGTAGTGCCACAAGCAGTCTTGGCACTTATCGAACCCTCTCGCCTTGCTCCATATTCATTAGAGATCGAACATTTCCAGCATAGACTGAATATCGAAGAGATTATCGTGAGTAAATCGGAAATCAAACTCGGCTACCTGTTGTTGTTATAGTCTGTAACTACGCAATGATTATTTATGCTATTTCAGCAGCCAGTTCAGCGTATAACTTGCTGCGTAGCCATTTGAGATTGAAAATTCTCATCGACGTAGTGCCACGAGCAGTCTTGACACTCATCGAACCCTCTCGCCTTGCTCCATATTCATTAGAGATTGAACATTTTCAGCATAGACTGAATATCGAAGAGATTAGCGTGAGTAAATCGCAAATCAAACTGGGCTACCTGTTGTTGTTATAGTCTGTAACTACGCAATGATTATTTATGCTATTTCAACAGCCAGTTCAGCGTATAACTTGCTGCGTAGCCATTTGAGATTGAAAATTCTCATCGACGTAGTGCCACGAGCAGTCTTGACACTCATCGAACCCTCTCGCCTTGCCCTATATTGATTACAGATTGGAGATTCTCATCGACGTAGTGCCACAAGCAGTCTTGGCACTTATCGAACCCTCTCGCCTTGCTCCATATTCATTAGAGATCGAACATTTCCAGCATAGACTGAATATCGAAGAGATAAGCGTGAGTAAATCGCAAATAAAACTGGGCTACCTGTTGTTGTTATAGTCTGTAACTACGCAATGATTATTAATGCTATTTTAGCAGCCAGTTCAGCGTATAACTTGCTCCGTAGCCATTTGAGATTGAAGATTCTTATCGACGTAGTGCCACGAGCAGTCTTGGCACTCATCGAACCCTCTTGCCTTGCTCCATATCCATCAGAGATTAAAGATTCTCAGCATAGACTGAATATCGAAAAGATTAGCGTGAGTAAATCGCAAATCAAACTGGGCTACCTGTTGATGTTATAGTCTGTAACTACGCAATGATTAATTATGCTATTTCAGCAGCCAGTTCAGGGTATAACTTGCTGCGTAGCCATTTCAGAATGGAGATTCTTATCGACGTAGTGCCACGAGCAGTGTTGACACTCATCGAACCCTCTCGCCTTGCTCCATATTCATTAGAGATTGAAGATTCTCATCGACGTAGTGCCAAGAGCAGTCTTGGCACTCATCGAACCCTCTCGCCTTGCTCCATTTTCATTAGAGCTTGAAGATTTTCAGCAAAGACTGAATATCGAAGAGATGAGCGTGAGTAAATCGCAAATCAAACTGGGCTACCTGTTGTTGTTATAGTCTGTAACTACGCAATGATTATTAATGCTATTTCAACAGCCAGTTCAGCGTATAACTTGCTGCGTAGCCATTTGAGATTGAAAATTCTCATCGACGTAGTGCCACGAGCAGTCTTGACACTCATCGAACCCTCTCGCCTTGCTCCATATTCATTAGAGATTGAACATTTTCAGCATAGACTGAATATCGGAGAGATTAGCGTGAGTAAATCGCAAATCAAACTGGGCTACCTGTTGTTGTTATAGTCTGTAACTACGCAATGATTATTTATGCTATTTCAACAGCCAGTTCAGCGTATAACTTGCTGCGTAGCCATTTGAGATTGAAAATTCTCATCGACGTAGTGCCACGAGCAGTCTTGACACTCATCGAACCCTCTCGCCTTGCTCCATATTGATTACAGATTGGAGATTCTCATCGACGTAGTGCCACAAGCAGTCTTGGCACTTATCAAACCCTCTCGCCTTGCTCCATATTCATTGGAGATCGAACATTTCCAGCATAGACTGAATATCGAAGAGATAAGCGTGAGTAAATCGCAAATAAAACTGGGCTACCTGTTGTTGTTATAGTCTGTAACTACGCAATGATTATTAATGCTATTTCAACAGCCAGTTCAGCGTATAACTTGCTGCGTAGCCATTTGAGATTGAAAATTCTCATCGTCGTAGTGCCACGAACAGTCTTGACACTCATCGAACCATCTCGCCTTGCTATATATTCATTACAGATCGAAGATTCTCATCGACGTAGTGCCACGAGCAGTCTTGGCACTCATCGAAACCTCTCGCCTTGCTCCATATTCATTAGAGATTGCAGATTTCCAGCATAGACTGAATATCGAAGAGATTAGCGTGAGTAAATCGCAAATCAAACTGGGCTACCTGTTGTTATTATAGTCTGTAACTAAGCAATCATTATTTATGCTATTTCAGCAGCCAGTTCAGCGCTTAACTTGCTGCGTAGCCATTTCAGATTGAAGATTCTTATCGACGTAGTGCCACGAGCAGTCTTGACACTCATCGAACCCTCTCGCCTTGCTCCATATTGATTACAGATTGAAAATTCTCATCGACGTAGTGCCACGAGCAGTCTTGACACTCATCAAACCCTCTCGCGTTGCTCCATATTGATTACAGATTGGAGATTCTCATCGACGTAGTGCCACAAGCAGTCTTGGCACTTATCGAACCCTCTCGCCTTGCTTCATATTCATTAGAGTTTGAATATTCTCATCGACGTAGTGCCACGAGCAGTCTTGACACTCATCGAATCCTCTCGCCTTGCTCCATATTCATTAGAGATTTAAGATTCTCATCGACATAGTGCCACGAGCAGTCTTGGCACTCATCGAACCCTCTCGCCTTGCTCCATATTCATTGGAGATTGAAGATTTTCAGCATAGACTGAATATCGAAGAGATTAGCGTGAGTAAATCGCAAATCAAACTGGGCTACCTGTTTTTATTATAGTCTGTAAGTACGCAATGATCATTTATGCTATTTCAGCAGCCAGTTCAGCGTATAACTTGCTGCGTAGCCGTTTGAGATTAAATATTCTTATCGACGTAGTGCCACGAGCAGTCTTGACACTCATCGAACCCTCTCAGCTTGCTCCATATTCATTAGAGATTGAAGATTCTCATCGACGTAGTGCCACGAGCAGACTTGGCACTCATCGAACCGTGTCGCCTTGCTCCATATTCATCAGAGATTGAAGATTTTCAGCATAGACTGAATATCGAAGAGATTAGCGTGAGTAAATCGCAAATCAAACTGGGCTACCTGTTTTTATTATAGTCTGTAAGTACGCAATGATCCTTTATGCTATTTCAGCAGCCAGTTCAGCGTATAACTTGCTGCATATTCATTTGAGATTGAAGATTCTTATCAACGTAGTGCCACGAGCAGTCTTGACACTCATCAAACCCTCTCGCCTTGCTCCATATTCATCAGAGATTGAATATTCTCATCGACGTAGTGCCAAGAGCAGTCTTGGCACTCATCGAACCCTCTCGCCTTGCTCCATTTCCATTAGAGCTTGAAGATTTTCAGCAAAGACTGAATATCGAAGAGATGAGCGTGAGTAAATCGCAAATCAAACTGGGCTACCTGTTGTTGTTATAGTCTGTAACTACGCAATGATTATTTATGCTATTTCAACAGCCAGTTCAGCGTATAACTTGCTGCGTAGCCATTTGAGATTGAAAATTCTGATCGACGTAGTGCCACGAGCAGTCTTGACACTCATCGAACCCTCTCGCCTTGCTCCATATTCATTAGAGATTGAAGATTCTCATCGACGTAGTGCCACAAGCAGTCTTGGCACTTATCGAACCCTCTCGCCTTGCTCCATATTCATTGGAGATCGAACATTTCCAGCATAGACTGAATATCGAAGAGATAAGCGTGAGTAAATCGCAAATCAAACTGGGCTACCTGTTGTTGTTATAGTCTGTAACTACGCAATGATTATTAATGCGATTTCAACAGCCAGTTCAGCGTATAACTTGCTGCGTAGCCATTTGAGATTGAAAATTCTCATCGTCGTAGTGCCACGAACAGTCTTGACACTCATCGAACCATCTCGCCTTGCTATATATTCATTACAGATCGAAGATTCTCATCGACGTAGTTCCACGAGCAGTCTTGGCACTCATCGAAACCTCTCGCCTTGCTCCATATTCATTAGAGATTGCAGATTTCCAGCATAGACTGAATATCGAAGAGATTAGCGTGAGTAAATCGCAAATCAAACTGGGCTACCTGTTGTTATTATAGTCTGTAACTAAGCAATCATTATTTATGCTATTTCAGCAGCCAGTTCAGCGCTTAACTTGCTGCGTAGCCATTTCAGATTGAAGATTCTTATCGACGTAGTGCCACGAGCAGTCTTGACACTCATCGAACCCTCTCGCCTTGCTCCATATTGATTACAGATTGAAAATTCTCATCGACGTAGTGCCACGAGCAGTCTTGACACTCATCAAACCCTCTCGCGTTGCTCCATATTGATTACAGATTGGAGATTCTCATCGACGTAGTGCCACAAGCAGTCTTGGCACTTATCGAACCCTCTCGCCTTGCTTCATATTCATTAGAGTTTGAATATTCTCATCGACGTAGTGCCACGAGCAGTCTTGACACTCATCGAATCCTCTCGCCTTGCTCCATATTCATTAGAGATTTAAGATTCTCATCGACATAGTGCCACGAGCAGTCTTGGCACTCATCGAACCCTCTCGCCTTGCTCCATATTCATTGGAGATTGAAGATTTTCAGCATAGACTGAATATCGAAGAGATTAGCGTGAGTAAATCGCAAATCAAACTGGGCTACCTGTTTTTATTATAGTCTGTAAGTACGCAATGATCATTTATGCTATTTCAGCAGCCAGTTCAGCGTATAACTTGCTGCGTAGCCGTTTGAGATTAAATATTCTTATCGACGTAGTGCCACGAGCAGTCTTGACACTCATCGAACCCTCTCAGCTTGCTCCATATTCATTAGAGATTGAAGATTCTCATCGACGTAGTGCCACGAGCAGACTTGGCACTCATCGAACCGTGTCGCCTTGCTCCATATTCATCAGAGATTGAAGATTTTCAGCATAGACTGAATATCGAAGAGATTAGCGTGAGTAAATCGCAAATCAAACTGGGCTACCTGTTTTTATTATAGTCTGTAAGTACGCAATGATCATTTATGCTATTTCAGCAGCCAGTTCAGCGTATAACTTGCTGCATATTCATTTGAGATTGAAGATTCTTATCAACGTAGTGCCACGAGCAGTCTTGACACTCATCAAACCCTCTCGCCTTGCTCCATATTCATCAGAGATTGAATATTCTCATCGACGTAGTGCCAAGAGCAGTCTTGGCACTCATCGAACCCTCTCGCCTTGCTCCATTTCCATTAGAGCTTGAAGATTTTCAGCAAAGACTGAATATCGAAGAGATGAGCGTGAGTAAATCGCAAATCAAACTGGGCTACCTGTTGTTGTTATAGTCTGTAACTACGCAATGATTATTTATGCTATTTCAACAGCCAGTTCAGCGTATAACTTGCTGCGTAGCCATTTGAGATTGAAAATTCTGATCGACGTAGTGCCACGAGCAGTCTTGACACTCATCGAACCCTCTCGCCTTGCTCCATATTCATTAGAGATTGAACATTTTCAGCATAGACTGAATATCGAAGAGATTAGCGTGAGTAAATCGCGAATCAAACTGGGCTACCTGTTGTTGTTATAGTCTGTAACTACGCAATGATTATTTATGCTATTTCAACAGCCAGTTCAGCGTATAACTTGCTGCGTAGCCATTTGAGATTGAAAATTCTCATCGACGTAGTGCCACGAGCAGTCTTGGCACTTATCGAACCCTCTCGCCTTGCTCCATATTCATTAGAGATCGAACATTTTCAGCATAGACTGAATATCGAAGAGATAAGCGTGAGTAAATCGCAAATAAAACTGGGCTACCTGTTGTTGTTATAGTCTGTAACTACGCAATGATTATTAATGCTATTTTAGCAGCCAGTTCAGCGTATAACTTGCTCCGTAGCCATTTGAGATTGAAGATTCTTATCGACGTAGTGCCACGAGCAGTCTTGGCACTCATCGAACCCTCTTGCCTTGCTCCATATTCATCAGAGATTAAAGATTCTCAGCATAGACTGAATATCGAAAAGATTAGCGTGAGTAAATCGCAAATCAAACTGGGCTACCTGTTGTTGTTATAGTCTGTAACTACGCAATGATTAATTATGCTATTTCAGCAGCCAGTTCAGGGTATAACTTGCTGCGTAGCCATTTCAGAATGAAGATTCTTATCGACGTAGTGCCACGAGCAGTGTTGACACTCATCGAACCCTCTCGCATTGCTCCATATTCATTAGAGATTGAAGATTCTCATCGACGTAGTGCCAAGAGCAGTCTTGGCACTCATCGAACCCTCTCGCCTTGCTCCATTTTCATTAGAGCTTGAAGATTTTCAGCAAAGACTGAATATCGAAGAGATGAGCGTGAGTAAATCGCAAATCAAACTGGGCTACCTGTTGTTGTTATAGTCTGTAACTACGCAATGATTATTAATGCTATTTCAGCAGCCAATTCAGCGTATAAATTGCTGCGTATTCATTTGAGATTGAAGATTCTTATCGACGTAATGCCACGAGCAGTCTTTACGCTCAACGAACCCTCTCGCCTTGCTCCATATTTCTCAGAGATTGAACATTTTTAGCATGGACCGAATATCGAAGAGATAAGCGTGAGTAAATCGCAAATCAAACTGGGCTACCTGTTGTTGTTATAGTCTGTAAGTACGCAATGATTATTAATGCTATTTCAACAGCCAGTTCAGCGTATAACTTGCTGCGTAGCCATTTGAGATTGAAAATTCTCATCGTCGTAGTGCCACGAACAGTCTTGACACTCATCGAACCATCTCGCCTTGCTATATATTCATTACAGATCGAAGATTCTCATCGACGTAGTGCCACGAGCAGTCTTGGCACTCATCGAAACCTCTCGCCTTGCTCCATATTCATTAGAGATTGCAGATTTCCAGCATAGACTGAATATCGAAGAGATTAGCGTGAGTAAATCGCAAATCAAACTGGGCTACCTGTTGTTATTATAGTCTGTAACTAAGCAATCATTATTTATGCTATTTCAGCAGCCAGTTCAGCGCTTAACTTGCTGCGTAGCCATTTCAGATTGAAGATTCTTATCGACGTAGTGCCACGAGCAGTCTTGACACTCATCGAACCCTCTCGCCTTGCTCCATATTGATTACAGATTGAAAATTCTCATCGACGTAGTGCCACGAGCAGTCTTGACACTGATCAAACCCTCTCGCGTTGCTCCATATTGATTACAGATTGGAGATTCTCATCGACGTAGTGCCACAAGCAGTCTTGGCACTTATCGAACCCTCTCGCCTTGCTTCATATTCATTAGAGTTTGAATATTCTCATCGACGTAGTGCCACGAGCAGTCTTGACACTCATCGAATCCTCTCGCCTTGCTCCATATTCATTAGAGATTTAAGATTCTCATCGACATAGTGCCACGAGCAGTCTTGGCACTCATCGAACCCTCTCGCCTTGCTCCATATTCATTGGAGATTGAAGATTTTCAGCATAGACTGAATATCGAAGAGATTAGCGTGAGTAAATCGCAAATCAAACTGGGCTACCTGTTTTTATTATAGTCTGTAAGTACGCAATGATCATTTATGCTATTTCAGCAGCCAGTTCAGCGTATAACTTGCTGCGTAGCCGTTTGAGATTAAATATTCTTATCGACGTAGTGCCACGAGCAGTCTTGACACTCATCGAACCCTCTCAGCTTGCTCCATATTCATTAGAGATTGAAGATTCTCATCGACGTAGTGCCACGAGCAGACTTGGCACTCATCGAACCGTGTCGCCTTGCTCCATATTCATCAGAGATTGAAGATTTTCAGCATAGACTGAATATCGAAGAGATTAGCGTGAGTAAATCGCAAATCAAACTGGGCTACCTGTTTTTATTATAGTCTGTAAGTACGCAATGATCATTTATGCTATTTCAGCAGCCAGTTCAGCGTATAACTTGCTGCATATTCATTTGAGATTGAAGATTCTTATCAACGTAGTGCCACGAGCAGTCTTGACACTCATCAAACCCTCTCGCCTTGCTCCATATTCATCAGAGATTGAATATTCTCATCGACGTAGTGCCAAGAGCAGTCTTGGCACTCATCGAACCCTCTCGCCTTGCTCCATTTCCATTAGAGCTTGAAGATTTTCAGCAAAGACTGAATATCGAAGAGATGAGCGTGAGTAAATCGCAAATCAAACTGGGCTACCTGTTGTTATTATAGTCTGTAACTAAGCAATCATTATTTATGCTATTTCAGCAGCCAGTTCAGCGCTTAACTTGCTGCGTAGCCATTTCAGATTGAAGATTCTTATCGACGTAGTGCCACGAGCAGTCTTGACACTCATCGAACCCTCTCGCCTTGCTCCATATTGATTACAGATTGAAAATTCTCATCGACGTAGTGCCACGAGCAGTCTTGACACTCATCAAACCCTCTCGCGTTGCTCCATATTGATTACAGATTGGAGATTCTCATCGACGTAGTGCCACAAGCAGTCTTGGCACTTATCGAACCCTCTCGCCTTGCTTCATATTCATTA
The DNA here is from genome assembly GCA_963992785.1 of Tenthredo livida. NCBI lineage: Eukaryota > Metazoa > Arthropoda > Insecta > Hymenoptera > Tenthredinidae > Tenthredo > Tenthredo livida. Next base: position 14,366,974 of record OZ023072.1, on the reverse strand, counting down.
GAGTTTGAATATTCTCATCGACGTAGTGCCACGAGCAGTCTTGACACTCATCGAATCCTCTCGCCTTGCTCCATATTCATTAGAGATTTAAGATTCTCATCGACATAGTGCCACGAGCAGTCTTGGCACTCATCGAACCCTCTCGCCTTGCTCCATATTCATTGGAGATTGAAGATTTTCAGCATAGACTGAATATCGAAGAGATTAGCGTGAGTAAATCGCAAATCAAACTGGGCTACCTGTTTTTATTATAGTCTGTAAGTACGCAATGATCATTTATGCTATTTCAGCAGCCAGTTCAGCGTATAACTTGCTGCGTAGCCGTTTGAGATTAAATATTCTTATCGACGTAGTGCCACGAGCAGTCTTGACACTCATCGAACCCTCTCAGCTTGCTCCATATTCATTAGAGATTGAAGATTCTCATCGACGTAGTGCCACGAGCAGACTTGGCACTCATCGAACCGTGTCGCCTTGCTCCATATTCATCAGAGATTGAAGATTTTCAGCACAGACTGAATATCGAAGAGATTAGCGTGAGTAAATCGCAAATCAAACTGGGCTACCTGTTTTTATTATAGTCTGTAAGTACGCAATGATCATTTATGCTATTTCAGCAGCCAGTTCAGCGTATAACTTGCTGCATATTCATTTGAGATTGAAGATTCTTATCAACGTAGTGCCACGAGCAGTCTTGACACTCATCAAACCCTCTCGCCTTGCTCCATATTCATCAGAGATTGAATATTCTCATCGACGTAGTGCCAAGAGCAGTCTTGGCACTCATCGAACCCTCTCGCCTTGCTCCATTTCCATTAGAGCTTGAAGATTTTCAGCAAAGACTGAATATCGAAGAGATGAGCGTGAGTAAATCGCAAATCAAACTGGGCTACCTGTTGTTGTTATAGTCTGTAACTACGCAATGATTATTTATGCTATTTCAACAGCCAGTTCAGCGTATAACTTGCTGCGTAGCCATTTGAGATTGAAAATTCTGATCGACGTAGTGCCACGAGCAGTCTTGACACTCATCGAACCCTCTCGCCTTGCTCCATATTCATTAGAGATTGAACATTTTCAGCATAGACTGAATATCGAAGAGATTAGCGTGAGTAAATCGCGAATCAAACTGGGCTACCTGTTGTTGTTATAGTCTGTAACTACGCAATGATTATTTATGCTATTTCAACAGCCAGTTCAGCGTATAACTTGCTGCGTAGCCATTTGAGATTGAAAATTCTCATCGACGTAGTGCCACGAGCAGTCTTGGCACTTATCGAACCCTCTCGCCTTGCTCCATATTCATTAGAGATCGAACATTTTCAGCATAGACTGAATATCGAAGAGATAAGCGTGAGTAAATCGCAAATAAAACTGGGCTACCTGTTGTTGTTATAGTCTGTAACTACGCAATGATTATTAATGCTATTTTAGCAGCCAGTTCAGCGTATAACTTGCTCCGTAGCCATTTGAGATTGAAGATTCTTATCGACGTAGTGCCACGAGCAGTCTTGGCACTCATCGAACCCTCTTGCCTTGCTCCATATTCATCAGAGATTAAAGATTCTCAGCATAGACTGAATATCGAAAAGATTAGCGTGAGTAAATCGCAAATCAAACTGGGCTACCTGTTGTTGTTATAGTCTGTAACTACGCAATGATTAATTATGCTATTTCAGCAGCCAGTTCAGGGTATAACTTGCTGCGTAGCCATTTCAGAATGAAGATTCTTATCGACGTAGTGCCACGAGCAGTGTTGACACTCATCGAACCCTCTCGCATTGCTCCATATTCATTAGAGATTGAAGATTCTCATCGACGTAGTGCCAAGAGCAGTCTTGGCACTCATCGAACCCTCTCGCCTTGCTCCATTTTCATTAGAGCTTGAAGATTTTCAGCAAAGACTGAATATCGAAGAGATGAGCGTGAGTAAATCGCAAATCAAACTGGGCTACCTGTTGTTGTTATAGTCTGTAACTACGCAATGATTATTAATGCTATTTCAGCAGCCAATTCAGCGTATAAATTGCTGCGTATTCATTTGAGATTGAAGATTCTTATCGACGTAATGCCACGAGCAGTCTTTACGCTCAACGAACCCTCTCGCCTTGCTCCATATTTCTCAGAGATTGAACATTTTTAGCATGGACCGAATATCGAAGAGATAAGCGTGAGTAAATCGCAAATCAAACTGGGCTACCTGTTGTTGTTATAGTCTGTAACTACGCAATGATTATTAATGCTATTTCAACAGCCAGTTCAGCGTATAACTTGCTGCGTAGCCATTTGAGATTGAAAATTCTCATCGTCGTAGTGCCACGAACAGTCTTGACACTCATCGAACCATCTCGCCTTGCTATATATTCATTACAGATCGAAGATTCTCATCGACGTAGTGCCACGAGCAGTCTTGGCACTCATCGAAACCTCTCGCCTCGCTCCATATTCATTAGAGATTGCAGATTTCCAGCATAGACTGAATATCGAAGAGATTAGCGTGAGTAAATCGCAAATCAAACTGGGCTACCTGTTGTTATTATAGTCTGTAACTAAGCAATCATTATTTATGCTATTTCAGCAGCCAGTTCAGCGCTTAACTTGCTGCGTAGCCATTTCAGATTGAAGATTCTTATCGACGTAGTGCCACGAGCAGTCTTGACACTCATCGAACCCTCTCGCCTTGCTCCATATTGATTACAGATTGAAAATTCTCATCGACGTAGTGCCACGAGCAGTCTTGACACTCATCAAACCCTCTCGCGTTGCTCCATATTGATTACAGATTGGAGATTCTCATCGACGTAGTGCCACAAGCAGTCTTGGCACTTATCGAACCCTCTCGCCTTGCTTCATATTCATTAGAGTTTGAATATTCTCATCGACGTAGTGCCACGAGCAGTCTTGACACTCATCGAATCCTCTCGCCTTGCTCCATATTCATTAGAGATTTAAGATTCTCATCGACATAGTGCCACGAGCAGTCTTGGCACTCATCGAACCCTCTCGCCTTGCTCCATATTCATTGGAGATTGAAGATTTTCAGCATAGACTGAATATCGAAGAGATTAGCGTGAGTAAATCGCAAATCAAACTGGGCTACCTGTTTTTATTATAGTCTGTAAGTACGCAATGATCATTTATGCTATTTCAGCAGCCAGTTCAGCGTATAACTTGCTGCGTAGCCGTTTGAGATTAAATATTCTTATCGACGTAGTGCCACGAGCAGTCTTGACACTCATCGAACCCTCTCAGCTTGCTCCATATTCATTAGAGATTGAAGATTCTCATCGACGTAGTGCCACGAGCAGACTTGGCACTCATCGAACCGTGTCGCCTTGCTCCATATTCATCAGAGATTGAAGATTTTCAGCATAGACTGAATATCGAAGAGATTAGCGTGAGTAAATCGCAAATCAAACTGGGCTACCTGTTTTTATTATAGTCTGTAAGTACGCAATGATCATTTATGCTATTTCAGCAGCCAGTTCAGCGTATAACTTGCTGCATATTCATTTGAGATTGAAGATTCTTATCAACGTAGTGCCACGAGCAGTCTTGACACTCATCAAACCCTCTCGCCTTGCTGCATATTCATCAGAGATTGAATATTCTCATCGACGTAGTGCCAAGAGCAGTCTTGGCACTCATCGAACCCTCTCGCCTTGCTCCATTTCCATTAGAGCTTGAAGATTTTCAGCAAAGACTGAATATCGAAGAGATGAGCGTGAGTAAATCGCAAATCAAACTGGGCTACCTGTTGTTATTATAGTCTGTAACTAAGCAATCATTATTTATGCTATTTCAGCAGCCAGTTCAGCGCTTAACTTGCTGCGTAGCCATTTCAGATTGAAGATTCTTATCGACGTAGTGCCACGAGCAGTCTTGACACTCATCGAACCCTCTCGCCTTGCTCCATATTGATTACAGATTGAAAATTCTCATCGACGTAGTGCCACGAGCAGTCTTGACACTCATCAAACCCTCTCGCGTTGCTCCATATTGATTACAGATTGGAGATTCTCATCGACGTAGTGCCACAAGCAGTCTTGGCACTTATCGAACCCTCTCGCCTTGCTTCATATTCATTAGAGTTTGAATATTCTGATCGACGTAGTGCCACGAGCAGTCTTGACACTCATCGAATCCTCTCGCCTTGCTCCATATTCATTAGAGATTTAAGATTCTCATCGACATAGTGCCACGAGCAGTCTTGGCACTCATCGAACCCTCTCGCCTTGCTCCATATTCATTGGAGATTGAAGATTTTCAGCATAGACTGAATATCGAAGAGATTAGCGTGAGTAAATCGCAAATCAAACTGGGCTACCTGTTTTTATTATAGTCTGTAAGTACGCAATGATCATTTATGCTATTTCAGCAGCCAGTTCAGCGTATAACTTGCTGCGTAGCCGTTTGAGATTAAATATTCTTATCGACGTAGTGCCACGAGCAGTCTTGACACTCATCGAACCCTCTCAGCTTGCTCCATATTCATTAGAGATTGAAGATTCTCATCGACGTAGTGCCACGAGCAGACTTGGCACTCATCGAACCGTGTCGCCTTGCTCCATATTCATCAGAGATTGAAGATTTTCAGCATAGACTGAATATCGAAGAGATTAGCGTGAGTAAATCGCAAATCAAACTGGGCTACCTGTTTTTATTATAGTCTGTAAGTACGCAATGATCATTTATGCTATTTCAGCAGCCAGTTCAGCGTATAACTTGCTGCATATTCATTTGAGATTGAAGATTCTTATCAACGTAGTGCCACGAGCAGTCTTGACACTCATCAAACCCTCTCGCCTTGCTCCATATTCATCAGAGATTGAATATTCTCATCGACGTAGTGCCAAGAGCAGTCTTGGCACTCATCGAACCCTCTCGCCTTGCTCCATTTCCATTAGAGCTTGAAGATTTTCAGCAAAGACTGAATATCGAAGAGATGAGCGTGAGTAAATCGCAAATCAAACTGGGCTACCTGTTGTTGTTATAGTCTGTAACTACGCAATGATTATTTATGCTATTTCAACAGCCAGTTCAGCGTATAACTTGCTGCGTAGCCATTTGAGATTGAAAATTCTGATCGACGTAGTGCCACGAGCAGTCTTGACACTCATCGAACCCTCTCGCCTTGCTCCATATTCATTAGAGATTGAACATTTTCAGCATAGACTGAATATCGAAGAGATTAGCGTGAGTAAATCGCGAATCAAACTGGGCTACCTGTTGTTGTTATAGTCTGTAACTACGCAATGATTATTTATGCTATTTCAACAGCCAGTTCAGCGTATAACTTGCTGCGTAGCCATTTGAGATTGAAAATTCTCATCGACGTAGTGCCACGAGCAGTCTTGGCACTTATCGAACCCTCTCGCCTTGCTCCATATTCATTAGAGATCGAACATTTTCAGCATAGACTGAATATCGAAGAGATAAGCGTGAGTAAATCGCAAATAAAACTGGGCTACCTGTTGTTGTTATAGTCTGTAACTACGCAATGATTATTAATGCTATTTTAGCAGCCAGTTCAGCGTATAACTTGCTCCGTAGCCATTTGAGATTGAAGATTCTTATCGACGTAGTGCCACGAGCAGTCTTGGCACTCATCGAACCCTCTTGCCTTGCTCCATATTCATCAGAGATTAAAGATTCTCAGCATAGACTGAATATCGAAAAGATTAGCGTGAGTAAATCGCAAATCAAACTGGGCTACCTGTTGTTGTTATAGTCTGTAACTACGCAATGATTATTAATGCTATTTCAGCAGACAATTCAGCGTATAAATTGCTGCGTATTCATTTGAGATTGAAGATTCTTATCGACGTAATGCCACGAGCAGTCTTTACGCTCAACGAACCCTCTCGCCTTGCTCCATATTTCTCAGAGATTGAACATTTTTAGCATGGACCGAATATCGAAGAGATAAGCGTGAGTAAATCGCAAATCAAACTGGGCTACCTGTTGTTGTTATAGTCTGTAACTACGCAATGATTATTAATGCTATTTCAACAGCCAGTTCAGCGTATAACTTGCTGCGTAGCCATTTGAGATTGAAAATTCTCATCGTCGTAGTGCCACGAACAGTCTTGACACTCATCGAACCATCTCGCCTTGCTATATATTCATTACAGATCGAAGATTCTCATCGACGTAGTGCCACGAGCAGTCTTGGCACTCATCGAAACCTCTCGCCTTGCTCCATATTCATTAGAGATTGCAGATTTCCAGCATAGACTGAATATCGAAGAGATTAGCGTGAGTAAATCGCAAATCAAACTGGGCTACCTGTTGTTATTATAGTCTGTAACTAAGCAATCATTATTTATGCTATTTCAGCAGCCAGTTCAGCGCTTAACTTGCTGCGTAGCCATTTCAGATTGAAGATTCTTATCGACGTAGTGCCACGAGCAGTCTTGACACTCATCGAACCCTCTCGCCTTGCTCCATATTGATTACAGATTGAAAATTCTCATCGACGTAGTGCCACGAGCAGTCTTGACACTCATCAAACCCTCTCGCGTTGCTCCATATTGATTACAGATTGGAGATTCTCATCGACGTAGTGCCACAAGCAGTCTTGGCACTTATCGAACCCTCTCGCCTTGCTTCATATTCATTAGAGTTTGAATATTCTCATCGACGTAGTGCCACGAGCAGTCTTGACACTCATCGAATCCTCTCGCCTTGCTCCATATTCATTAGAGATTTAAGATTCTCATCGACATAGTGCCACGAGCAGTCTTGGCAGTCATCGAACCCTCTCGCCTTGCTCCATATTCATTGGAGATTGAAGATTTTCAGCATAGACTGAATATCGAAGAGATTAGCGTGAGTAAATCGCAAATCAAACTGGGCTACCTGTTTTTATTATAGTCTGTAAGTACGCAATGATCATTTATGCTATTTCAGCAGCCAGTTCAGCGTATAACTTGCTGCGTAGCCGTTTGAGATTAAATATTCTTATCGACGTAGTGCCACGAGCAGTCTTGACACTCATCGAACCCTCTCAGCTTGCTCCATATTCATTAGAGATTGAAGATTCTCATCGACGTAGTGCCACGAGCAGACTTGGCACTCATCGAACCGTGTCGCCTTGCTCCATATTCATCAGAGATTGAAGATTTTCAGCATAGACTGAATATCGAAGAGATTAGCGTGAGTAAATCGCAAATCAAACTGGGCTACCTGTTTTTATTATAGTCTGTAAGTACGCAATGATCATTTATGCTATTTCAGCAGCCAGTTCAGCGTATAACTTGCTGCATATTCATTTGAGATTGAAGATTCTTATCAACGTAGTGCCACGAGCAGTCTTGACACTCATCAAACCCTCTCGCCTTGCTCCATATTCATCAGAGATTGAATATTCTCATCGACGTAGTGCCAAGAGCAGTCTTGGCACTCATCGAACCCTCTCGCCTTGCTCCATTTCCATTAGAGCTTGAAGATTTTCAGCAAAGACTGAATATCGAAGAGATGAGCGTGAGTAAATCGCAAATCAAACTGGGCTACCTGTTGTTGTTATAGTCTGTAACTACGCAATGATTATTTATGCTATTTCAACAGCCAGTTCAGCGTATAACTTGCTGCGTAGCCATTTGAGATTGAAAATTCTGATCGACGTAGTGCCACGAGCAGTCTTGACACTCATCGAACCCTCTCGCCTTGCTCCATATTCATTAGAGATTGAACATTTTCAGCATAGACTGAATATCGAAGAGATTAGCGTGAGTAAATCGCGAATCAAACTGGGCTACCTGTTGTTGTTATAGTCTGTAACTACGCAATGATTATTTATGCTATTTCAACAGCCAGTTCAGCGTATAACTTGCTGCGTAGCCATTTGAGATTGAAAATTCTCATCGACGTAGTGCCACGAGCAGTCTTGGCACTTATCGAACCCTCTCGCCTTGCTCCATATTCATTAGAGATCGAACATTTTCAGCATAGACTGAATATCGAAGAGATAAGCGTGAGTAAATCGCAAATAAAACTGGGCTACCTGTTGTTGTTATAGTCTGTAACTACGCAATGATTATTAATGCTATTTTAGCAGCCAGTTCAGCGTATAACTTGCTCCGTAGCCATTTGAGATTGAAGATTCTTATCGACGTAGTGCCACGAGCAGTCTTGGCACTCATCGAACCCTCTTGCCTTGCTCCATATTCATCAGAGATTAAAGATTCTCAGCATAGACTGAATATCGAAAAGATTAGCGTGAGTAAATCGCAAATCAAACTGGGCTACCTGTTGTTGTTATAGTCTGTAACTACGCAATGATTAATTATGCTATTTCAGCAGCCAGTTCAGGGTATAACTTGCTGCGTAGCCATTTCAGAATGAAGATTCTTATCGACGTAGTGCCACGAGCAGTGTTGACACTCATCGAACCCTCTCGCATTGCTCCATATTCATTAGAGATTGAAGATTCTCATCGACGTAGTGCCAAGAGCAGTCTTGGCACTCATCGAACCCTCTCGCCTTGCTCCATTTTCATTAGAGCTTGAAGATTTTCAGCAAAGACTGAATATCGAAGAGATGAGCGTGAGTAAATCGCAAATCAAACTGGGCTACCTGTTATTGTTATAGTCTGTAACTACGCAATGATTATTAATGCTATTTCAGCAGCCAATTCAGCGTATAAATTGCTGCGTATTCATTTGAGATTGAAGATTCTTATCGACGTAATGCCACGAGCAGTCTTTACGCTCAACGAACCCTCTCGCCTTGCTCCATATTTCTCAGAGATTGAACATTTTTAGCATGGACCGAATATCGAAGAGATGAGCGTGAGTAAATCGCAAATCAAACTGGGCTACCTGTTGTTATTATATTCTGTAACTACCCAATCATTATTTATGCTATTTCAGCAGCCAGTTCAGCGTATAACCTGCTGCGTAGCCATTTCAGAATGAAGATTCTTATCGACGTAGTGCCACGAGCAGTCTTGACACTCATCGAACCCTCTCGCCTTGCTCCATATTGAATCCAGATTGAAGATTCTCATCGACGTAGTGCCACAAGCAGTGTTGGCACTCATCGAACCCTCTCGACTCGCTCCATATTCATTAGAGATTGAACATTTTCAGCATAGACTGAATATCGAAGACATTAGCGTGAGTAAATCGCAAATCAAACTCGGCTACCTGTTGTTATTATAGTCTGTAACTACGCAATGATTATTTATGCTATTTCAGCAGCCAGTTCAGCGTATAACTTGCTGCGTAGCAATTTCAGAATGAAGATTCTTATCGACGTAGTGCCACGAGCAGTCTTGGCACTCGTCGAACCCTTTCGCCTTGCTTCATATTCATTAGAGATTGAAGATTTTCAGCATAGACTGAATATCGAAGAGATTAGCGTGAGTAAATCGCAAATCAAACTGGGCTACCTGTTGTTATTATAGTCTGTAACTACGCAATGATTATTTATGCTATTTCAGCAGCCAGTTCAGCGTATAAATTACTGCGTATTCATTTGAGATTGAAGATTCTTATCGACGTAATGCCACGAGCAGTCTTTACGCTCATCGAACCCTCTCGCCTTGCTCCATATTTCTCAGAGATTGAACATTTTTAGCATGGACCGAATATCGAAGAGATGAGCGTGAGTAAATCGCAAATCAAACTGGGCTACCTGTTGTTATTATATTCTGTAACTACCCAATCATTATTTATGCTATTTCAGCAGCCAGTTCAGCGTATAACTTGCTGCGTAGCCATTTCAGAATGAAGATTCTTATCGACGTAGTGCCACGAGCAGTCTTGACACTCATCGAACCCTCTCGCCTTGCTCCATATTGAATCCAGATTGAAGATTCTCATCGACGTAGTGCCACAAGCAGTGTTGGCACTCATCGAACCCTCTCGACTTGCTCCATATTCATTAGAGATTGAACATTTTCAGCATAGACTGAATATCGAAGACATTAGCGTGAGTAAATCGCAAATCAAACTCGGCTACCTGTTGTTATTATAGTCTGTAACTACGCAATGATTATTTATGCTATTCCAGCAGCCAGTTCAGCGTATAACTTGCTGCGTAGCAATTTCAGAATGAAGATTCTTATCGACGTAGTGCCACGAGCAGTCTTGGCACTCGTCGAACCCTTCCGCCTTGCTCCATATTCATTAGAGATTGGAGATTTTCAGCATAGACTGAATATCGAAGAGATTAGCGTGAGTAAATCGCAAATCAAACTGGGCTACCTGTTGTTATTATAGTCTGTAACTACGCAATGATTATTTATGCTATTTCAGCAGCCAGTTCAGCGTATGAATTGCTGCGTATTCATTTGAGATTGAAGATTCTTATCGACGTAATGCCACGAGCAGTCTTTACGCTCATCGAACCCTCTCGCCTTGCTCCATATTTCTCAGAGATTGAACATTTTTAGCATGGACCGAATATCGAAGAGATGAGCGTGAGTAAATCGCAAATCAAACTGGGCTACCTGTTGTTATTATATTCTGTAACTACCCAATCATTATTTATGCTATTTCAGCAGCCAGTTCAGCGTATAACTTGCTGCGTAGCCATTTCAGAATGAAGATTCTTATCGACGTAGTGCCACGAGCAGTCTCGACACTCATCGAACCCTCTCGCCTTGCTCCATATTCATTAGAGATTGAAGATTCTCATCGACGTAGTGCCACGAGCAGACTTGGCACTCATCGAACCGTGTCGCCTTGCTCCATATTCATCAGAGATTGAAGATTTTCAGCATAGACTGAATATCGAAGAGATTAGCGTGAGTAAATCGCAAATCAAACTGGGCTACCTGTTGTTGTTATAGTCTGTAACTACGCAATGATTTTTAATGCTATTTCAGCAGCCAGTCCAGCGTATAACTTGCTCCGTAGCCATTTGAGATTGAAGATTCTCATCGACGTAGTGCCACGAGCAGTCTTGACACTCATCGAACCCTCTCGCCTTGCACCATATTCATTAGAGATTGAAGATTCTCATTGACGTAGTGCCACGAGCAGTCTTGGCACTCATCGAACCCTCTTGCCTTGCTCCATATTCATCAGAGATTGAAGATTCTCAGCATAGACTGAATATCGAAGAGATTAGCGTGGGTAAATCGCAAATCAAACTGGGCTACCTGTTGTTATTATAGTCTGTAACTTCGCAATGATTATTTATGCTATTTCAGCAGCCAGTTCAGCGTATAACTTGCTGCGTAGCAATTTCAGAATGAAGATTCTTATCGACGTAGTGCCACGAGCAGTCTTGGCACTCGTCGAACCCTCTCGCCTTGCTCCATATTCATTAGAGATTGAAGATTTTCAGCATAGACTGAATATCGAAGAGATGAGCGTGAGTAAATCGCAAATCAAACTGGGCTACCTGTTGCTATTATATTCTGTAACTACCCAATCATTATTTATGCTATTTCAGCAGCCAGTTCAGCGTATAACTTGCTGCGTAGCCATTTCAGAATGAAGATTCTTATCGACGTAGTGCCACGAGCAGTCTTGGCACTCGTCGAACCCTTTCGCCTTGCTCCATATTCATTAGAGATTGAAGATTTTCAGCATAGACTGAATATCGAAGAGATTAGCGTGAGTAAATCGCAAATCAAACTGGGCTACCTGTTGTTGTTATAGTCTGTAACTACGCAATGATTATTAATGCTATTTTAGCAGCCAGTTCAGCGTATAACTTGCTCCGTAGCCATTTGAGATTGAAGATTCTTATCGACGTAGTGCCACGAGCAGTCTTGGCACTCATCGGACCCTCTTGCCTTGCTCTATATTCATCAGAGATTAAAGATTCTCAGCATAGACTGAATATCGAAGAGATTAGCGTGAGTAAATCGCAAATCAAACTGGGCTACCTGTTGTTGTTATAGTCTGTAACTACGCAATGATTAATTATGCTATTTCAGCAGCCAGTTCAGGGTATAACTTGCTGCGTAGCCATTTCAGAATGAAGATTCTTATCGACGTAGTGCCACGAGCAGTCTTGACACTCATCGAACCCTCTCGCCTGGCTCCATATTGATTACAGATTGAAGATTCTCATCGACGTAGTGCCACAAGCAGTCTTGGCACTCATCGAACCCTCTCGCCTTGCTCCATATTCATTAGAGATTGAACATTTTCAGCATAGACTGAATATCGAAGAGATTAGCGTAAGTAAATCGCAAATCAAACTGGGCAACCTGTTGTTGTTATAGTCTGTAACTATGCAATGATAATTTATGCTATTTCAGCAGCCAGTTCAGCGTATAACTTGCTGCATATTCATTTGAGATTGAAGATTCTTATCAACATAGTGCCACGAGCAGTCTTGACACTCATCAAACCCTTTCGCCTTGCTCCATATTCATTAGAAATTGAATATTCTCATCGACGTAGTGCCAAGAGCAGTCTTGGCACTCATCGAACCCTCTCGCCTTGCTCCATATTGATTACAAATTGAAGATTCTTATCGACGTAGTGCCACGAGCAGTCTTGGCACTCATGGAACCCTCTCGCCTTGCTCCATATTCATTAGAGATCGAACATTTCCAGCATAGACTGAATATCGAAGAGATTATCGTGAGTAAATCGGAAATCAAACTCGGCTACCTGTTGTTGTTATAGTCTGTAACTACGCAATGATTATTTATGCTATTTCAGCAGCCAGTTCAGCGTATAACTTGCTGCGTAGCCATTTGAGATTGAAAATTCTCATCGACGTAGTGCCACGAGCAGTCTTGACACTCATCGAACCCTCTCGCCTTGCTCCATATTCATTAGAGATTGAACATTTTCAGCATAGACTGAATATCGAAGAGATTAGCGTGAGTAAATCGCAAATCAAACTGGGCTACCTGTTGTTGTTATAGTCTATAACTACGCAATGATTATTTATGCTATTTCAACAGCCAGTTCAGCGTATAACTTGCTGCGTAGCCATTTGAGATTGAAAATTCTCATCGACGTAGTGCCACGAGCAGTCTTGACACTCATCGAACCCTCTCGCCTTGCCCCATATTGATCACAGATTGGAGATTCTCATCGACGTAGTGCCACAAGCAGTCTTGGCACTTATCGAACCCTCTCGCCTTGCTCCATATTCATTAGAGATCGAACATTTCCAGCATAGACTGAATATCGAAGAGATTATCGTGAGTGAATCGGAAATCAAACTCGGCTACCTGTTGTGGTTATAGTCTGTAACTACGCAATGATTATTTATGCTATTTCAGCAGCCAGTTCAGCGTATAACTTGCTGCGTAGCCATTTGAGATTGAAAATTCTCATCGACGTAGTGCCACGAGCAGTCTTGACACTCATCGAACCCTCTCGCCTTGCTCCATATTCATTAGAGATTGAACATTTTCAGCATAGACTGAATATCGAAGAGATTAGCGTGAGTAAATCGCAAATCAAACTGGGCTACCTGTTGTTGTTATAGTCTGTAACTACGCAATGATTATTTATGCTATTTCAACAGCCAGTTTAGCGTATAACTTGCTGCGTAGCCATTTGAGATTGAAAATTCTCATCGACGTAGTGCCACGAGCAGTCTTGACACTCATCGAACCCTCTCGCCTTGCCCCATATTGATTACAGATTGGAGATTCTCATCGACGTAGTGCCACAAGCAGTCTTGGCACTTATCGAACCCTCTCGCCTTGCTCCATATTCATTAGAGATCGAACATTTCCAGCATAGACTGAATATCGAAGAGATAAGCGTGAGTAAATCGCAAATAAAACTGGGCTACCTGTTGTTGTTATAGTCTGTAACTACGCAATGATTATTAATGCTATTTTAGCAGCCAGTTCAGCGTATAACTTGCTCCGTAGCCATTTGAGATTGAAGATTCTTATCGACGTAGTGCCACGAGCAGTCTTGGCACTCATCGAACCCTCTTGCCTTGCTCCATATTCATCAGAGATTAAAGATTCTCAGCATAGACTGAATATCGAAAAGATTAGCGTGAGTAAATCGCAAATCAAACTGGGCTACCTGTTGTTGTTATAGTCTGTAACTACGCAATGATTAATTATGCTATTTCAGCAGCCAGTTCAGGGTATAACTTGCTGCGTAGCCATTTCAGAATGAAGATTCTTATCGACGTAGTGCCACGAGCAGTGTTGACACTCATCGAACCCTCTCGCATTGCTCCATATTCATTAGAGATTGAAGATTCTCATCGACGTAGTGCCAAGAGCAGTCTTGGCACTCATCGAACCCTCTCGCCTTGCTCCATTTTCATTAGAGCTTGAAGATTTTCAGCAAAGACTGAATATCGAAGAGATGAGCGTGAGTAAATCGCAAATCAAACTGGGCTACCTGTTGTTGTTATAGTCTGTAACTACGCAATGATTATTAATGCTATTTCAGCAGCCAATTCAGCGTATAAATTGCTGCGTATTCATTTGAGATTGAAGATTCTTATCGACGTAATGCCACGAGCAGTCTTTACGCTCAACGAACCCTCTCGCCTTGCTCCATATTTCTCAGAGATTGAACATTTTTAGCATGGACCGAATATCGAAGAGATGAGCGTGAGTAAATCGCAAATCAAACTGGGCTACCTGTTGTTATTATATTCTGTAACTACCCAATCATTATTTATGCTATTTCAGCAGCCAGTTCAGCGTATAACCTGCTGCGTAGCCATTTCAGAATGAAGATTCTTATCGACGTAGTGCCACGAGCAGTCTTGACACTCATCGAACCCTCTCGCCTTGCTCCATATTGGATCCAGATTGAAGATTCTCATCGACGTAGTGCCACAAGCAGTGTTGGCACTCATCGAACCCTCTCGACTTGCTCCATATTCATTAGAGAGTGAACATTTTCAGCATAGACTGAATATCGAAGACATTAGCGTGAGTAAATCGCAAATCAAACTCGGCTACCTGTTGTTATTATAGTCTGTAACTACGCAATGATTATTTATGCTATTTCAGCAGCCAGTTCAGCGTATAACTTGCTGCGTAGCAATTTCAGAATGAAGATTCTTATCGACGTAGTGCCACGAGCAGTCTTGGCACTCGTCGAACCCTTTCGCCTTGCTTCATATTCATTAGAGATTGAAGATTTTCAGCATAGACTGAATATCGAAGAGATTAGCGTGAGTAAATCGCAAATCAAACTGGGCTACCTGTTGTTATTATAGTCTGTAACTACGCAATGATTATTTATGCTATTTCAGCAGCCAGTTCAGCGTATAAATTACTGCGTATTCATTTGAGATTGAAGATTCTTATCGACGTAATGCCACGAGCAGTCTTTACGCTCATCGAACCCTCTCGCCTTGCTCCATATTTCTCAGAGATTGAACATTTTTAGCATGGACCGAATATCGAAGAGATGAGCGTGAGTAAATCGCAAATCAAACTGGGCTACCTGTTGTTATTATATTCTGTAACTACCCAATCATTATTTATGCTATTTCAGCAGCCAGTTCAGCGTATAACTTGCTGCGTAGCCATTTCAGAATGAAGATTCTTATCGACGTAGTGCCACGAGCAGTCTTGACACTCATCGAACCCTCTCGCCTTGCTCCATATTGAATCCAGATTGAAGATTCTCATCGACGTAGTGCCACAAGCAGTGTTGGCACTCATCGAACCCTCTCGACTTGCTCCATATTCATTAGAGATTGAACATTTTCAGCATAGACTGAATATCGAAGACATTAGCGTGAGTAAATCGCAAATCAAACTCGGCTACCTGTTGTTATTATAGTCTGTAACTACGCAATGATTATTTATGCTATTGCAGCAGCCAGTTCAGCGTATAACTTGCTGCGTAGCAATTTCAGAATGAAGATTCTTATCGACGTAGTGCCACGAGCAGTCTTGGCACTCGTCGAACCCTTCCGCCTTGCTCCATATTCATTAGAGATTGGAGATTTTCAGCATAGACTGAATATCGAAGAGATTAGCGTGAGTAAATCGCAAATCAAACTGGGCTACCTGTTGTTATTATAGTCTGTAACTACGCAATGATTATTTATGCTATTTCAGCAGCCAGTTCAGCGTATGAATTGCTGCGTATTCATTTGAGATTGAAGATTCTTATCGACGTAATGCCACGAGCAGTCTTTACGCTCATCGAACCCTCTCGCCTTGCTCCATATTTCTCAGAGATTGAACATTTTTAGCATGGACCGAATATCGAAGAGATGAGCGTGAGTAAATCGCAAATCAAACTGGGCTACCTGTTGTTATTATATTCTGTAACTACCCAATCATTATTTATGCTATTTCAGCAGCCAGTTCAGCGTATAACTTGCTGCGTAGCCATTTCAGAATGAAGATTCTTATCGACGTAGTGCCACGAGCAGTCTCGACACTCATCGAACCCTCTCGCCTTGCCCCATATTGATCACAGATTGGAGATTCTCATCGACGTAGTGCCACAAGCAGTCTTGGCACTTATCGAACCCTCTCGCCTTGCTCCATATTCATTAGAGATCGAACATTTCCAGCATAGACTGAATATCGAAGAGATTATCGTGAGTGAATCGGAAATCAAACTCGGCTACCTGTTGTGGTTATAGTCTGTAACTACGCAATGATTATTTATGCTATTTCAGCAGCCAGTTCAGCGTATAACTTGCTGCGTAGCCATTTGAGATTGAAAATTCTCATCGACGTAGTGCCACGAGCAGTCTTGACACTCATCGAACCCTCTCGCCTTGCTCCATATTCATTAGAGATTGAACATTTTCAGCATAGACTGAATATGGAAGAGATTAGCGTGAGTAAATCGCAAATCAAACTGGGCTACCTGTTGTTGTTATAGTCTGTAACTACGCAATGATTATTTATGCTATTTCAACAGCCAGTTTAGCGTATAACTTGCTGCGTAGCCATTTGAGATTGAAAATTCTCATCGACGTAGTGCCACGAGCAGTCTTGACACTCATCGAACCCTCTCGCCTTGCCCCATATTGATTACAGATTGGAGATTCTCATCGACGTAGTGCCACAAGCAGTCTTGGCACTTATCGAACCCTCTCGCCTTGCTCCATATTCATTAGAGATCGAACATTTCCAGCATAGACTGAATATCGAAGAGATAAGCGTGAGTAAATCGCAAATAAAACTGGGCTACCTGTTGTTGTTATAGTCTGTAACTACGCAATGATTATTAATGCTATTTTAGCAGCCAGTTCAGCGTATAACTTGCTCCGTAGCCATTTGAGATTGAAGATTCTTATCGACGTAGTGCCACGAGCAGTCTTGGCACTCATCGAACCCTCTTGCCTTGCTCCATATTCATCAGAGATTAAAGATTCTCAGCATAGACTGAATATCGAAAAGATTAGCGTGAGTAAATCGCAAATCAAACTGGGCTACCTGTTGTTGTTATAGTCTGTAACTACGCAATGATTAATTATGCTATTTCAGCAGCCAGTTCAGGGTATAACTTGCTGCGTAGCCATTTCAGAATGAAGATTCTTATCGACGTAGTGCCACGAGCAGTGTTGACACTCATCGAACCCTCTCGCATTGCTCCATATTCATTAGAGATTGAAGATTCTCATCGACGTAGTGCCAAGAGCAGTCTTGGCACTCATCGAACCCTCTCGCCTTGCTCCATTTTCATTAGAGCTTGAAGATTTTCAGCAAAGACTGAATATCGAAGAGATGAGCGTGAGTAAATCGCAAATCAAACTGGGCTACCTGTTGTTGTTATAGTCTGTAACTACGCAATGATTATTAATGCTATTTCAGCAGCCAATTCAGCGTATAAATTGCTGCGTATTCATTTGAGATTGAAGATTCTTATCGACGTAATGCCACGAGCAGTCTTTACGCTCAACGAACCCTCTCGCCTTGCTCCATATTTCTCAGAGATTGAACATTTTTAGCATGGACCGAATATCGAAGAGATGAGCGTGAGTAAATCGCAAATCAAACTGGGCTACCTGTTGTTATTATATTCTGTAACTACCCAATCATTATTTATGCTATTTCAGCAGCCAGTTCAGCGTATAACCTGCTGCGTAGCCATTTCAGAATGAAGATTCTTATCGACGTAGTGCCACGAGCAGTCTTGACACTCATCGAACCCTCTCGCCTTGCTCCATATTGGATCCAGATTGAAGATTCTCATCGACGTAGTGCCACAAGCAGTGTTGGCACTCATCGAACCCTCTCGACTTGCTCCATATTCATTAGAGAGTGAACATTTTCAGCATAGACTGAATATCGAAGACATTAGCGTGAGTAAATCGCAAATCAAACTCGGCTACCTGTTGTTATTATAGTCTGTAACTACGCAATGATTATTTATGCTATTTCAGCAGCCAGTTCAGCGTATAACTTGCTGCGTAGCAATTTCAGAATGAAGATTCTTATCGACGTAGTGCCACGAGCAGTCTTGGCACTCGTCGAACCCTTTCGCCTTGCTTCATATTCATTAGAGATTGAAGATTTTCAGCATAGACTGAATATCGAAGAGATTAGCGTGAGTAAATCGCAAATCAAACTGGGCTACCTGTTGTTATTATAGTCTGTAACTACGCAATGATTATTTATGCTATTTCAGCAGCCAGTTCAGCGTATAAATTACTGCGTATTCATTTGAGATTGAAGATTCTTATCGACGTAATGCCACGAGCAGTCTTTACGCTCATCGAACCCTCTCGCCTTGCTCCATATTTCTCAGAGATTGAACATTTTTAGCATGGACCGAATATCGAAGAGATGAGCGTGAGTAAATCGCAAATCAAACTGGGCTACCTGTTGTTATTATATTCTGTAACTACCCAATCATTATTTATGCTATTTCAGCAGCCAGTTCAGCGTATAACTTGCTGCGTAGCCATTTCAGAATGAAGATTCTTATCGACGTAGTGCCACGAGCAGTCTTGACACTCATCGAACCCTCTCGCCTTGCTCCATATTGAATCCAGATTGAAGATTCTCATCGACGTAGTGCCACAAGCAGTGTTGGCACTCATCGAACCCTCTCGACTTGCTCCATATTCATTAGAGATTGAACATTTTCAGCATAGACTGAATATCGAAGACATTAGCGTGAGTAAATCGCAAATCAAACTCGGCTACCTGTTGTTATTATAGTCTGTAACTACGCAATGATTATTTATGCTATTCCAGCAGCCAGTTCAGCGTATAACTTGCTGCGTAGCAATTTCAGAATGAAGATTCTTATCGACGTAGTGCCACGAGCAGTCTTGGCACTCGTCGAACCCTTCCGCCTTGCTCCATATTCATTAGAGATTGGAGATTTTCAGCATAGACTGAATATCGAAGAGATTAGCGTGAGTAAATCGCAAATCAAACTGGGCTACCTGTTGTTATTATAGTCTGTAACTACGCAATGATTATTTATGCTATTTCAGCAGCCAGTTCAGCGTATGAATTGCTGCGTATTCATTTGAGATTGAAGATTCTTATCGACGTAATGCCACGAGCAGTCTTTACGCTCATCGAACCCTCTCGCCTTGCTCCATATTTCTCAGAGATTGAACATTTTTAGGATGGACCGAATATCGAAGAGATGAGCGTGAGTAAATCGCAAATCAAACTGGGCTACCTGTTGTTATTATATTCTGTAACTACCCAATCATTATTTATGCTATTTCAGCAGCCAGTTCAGCGTATAACTTGCTGCGTAGCCATTTCAGAATGAAGATTCTTATCGACGTAGTGCCACGAGCAGTCTCGACACTCATCGAACCCTCTCGCCTTGCTCCATATTCATTAGAGATTGAAGATTCTCATCGACGTAGTGCCACGAGCAGACTTGGCACTCATCGAACCGTGTCGCCTTGCTCCATATTCATCAGAGATTGAAGATTTTCAGCATAGACTGAATATCGAAGAGATTAGCGTGAGTAAATCGCAAATCAAACTGGGCTACCTGTTGTTGTTATAGTCTGTAACTACGCAATGATTTTTAATGCTATTTCAGCAGCCAGTCCAGCGTATAACTTGCTCCGTAGCCATTTGAGATTGAAGATTCTCATCGACGTAGTGCCACGAGCAGTCTTGACACTCATCGAACCCTCTCGCCTTGCACCATATTCATCAGAGATTGAAGATTCTCATTGACGTAGTGCCACGAGCAGTCTTGGCACTCATCGAACCCTCTTGCCTTGCTCCATATTCATCAGAGATTGAAGATTCTCAGCATAGACTGAATATCGAAGAGATTAGCGTGGGTAAATCGCAAATCAAACTGGGCTACCTGTTGTTATTATAGTCTGTAACTTCGCAATGATTATTTATGCTATTTCAGCAGCCAGTTCAGCGTATAACTTGCTGCGTAGCAATTTCAGAATGAAGATTCTTATCGACGTAGTGCCACGAGCAGTCTTGGCACTCGTCGAACCCTCTCGCCTTGCTCCATATTCATTAGAGATTGAAGATTTTCAGCATAGACTGAATATCGAAGAGATGAGCGTGAGTAAATCGCAAATCAAACTGGGCTACCTGTTGCTATTATATTCTGTAACTACCCAATCATTATTTATGTTATTTCAGCAGCCAGTTCAGCGTATAACTTGCTGCGTAGCCATTTCAGAATGAAGATTCTTATCGACGTAGTGCCACGAGCAGTCTTGGCACTCGTCGAACCATTTCGCCTTGCTCCATATTCATTAGAGATTGAAGATTTTCAGCATAGACTGAATATCGAAGAGATTAGCGTGAGTAAATCGCAAATCAAACTGGGCTACCTGTTGTTATTATAGTCTGTAACTACGCAATGATTATTTATGCTATTTCAGCAGCCAGTTCAGCGTATAAATTGCTGCGTATTCATTTGAGATTGAAGATTCTTATCGACGTAATGCCACGAGCAGTCTTTACGCTCATCGAACCCTCTCGCCTTGCTCCATATTTCTCAGAGATTGAACATTTTTAGCATGGACCGAATATCGAAGAGATGAGCGTAAGTAAATCGCAAATCAAACTGGGCTACCTGTTGTTATTATATTCTGTAACTACCCAATCATTATTTATGCTATTTCAGCAGCCAGTTCAGCGTATAACTTGCTGCGTAGCCATTTCAGAATGAAGATTCTTATCGAAGTAGTGCCACGAGCAGTCTTGACACTCATCGAACCCTCTCGCGTTGCTCCATATTGAATCCAGATTGAAGATTCTCATCGACGTAGTGCCACAAGCAGTGTTGGCACTCATCGAACCCTCTCGACTTGCTCCATATTCATTAGAGATTGAACATTTTCAGCATAGACTGAATATCGAAGACATTAGCGTGAGTAAATCGCAAATCAAACTCGGCTACCTGTTGTTGTTATAGTCTGTAACTACGCAATGATTTTTAATGCTATTTCAGCAGCCAGTCCAGCGTATAACTTGCTCCGTAGCCATTTGAGATTGAAGATTCTCATCGACGTAGTGCCACGAGCAGTCTTGACACTCATCGAACCCTCTCGCCTTGCACCATATTCATTAGAGATTGAAGATTCTCATTGACGTAGTGCCACGAGCAGTCTTGGCACTCATCGAACCCTCTTGCCTTGCTCCATATTCATCAGAGATTGAAGATTCTCAGCATAGACTGAATATCGAAGAGATTAGCGTGGGTAAATCACAAATCAAACTGGGCTACCTGTTGTTATTATAGTCTGTAACTTCGCAATGATTATTTATGCTATTTCAGCAGCCAGTTCAGCGTATAACTTGCTGCGTAGCAATTTCAGAATGAAGATTCTTATCGACGTAGTGCGACGAGCAGTCTTGGCACTCGTCGAACCCTCTCGCCTTGCTCCATATTCATTAGAGATTGAAGATTTTCAGCATAGACTGAATATCGAAGAGATTAGCGTGAGTAAATCGCAAATCAAACTGGGCTACCTGTTGTTATTATAGTCTGTAACTACGCAATGATTATTTATGTCATTTCAGCAGCCAGTTTAGCGTATAACTTGCTGCGTAGCGATTTCAGAATGAAGATTCTTATCGACGTAGTGCCACGAGCAGTCTTGGCACTCATCGAACCCTTTCGCCTTGCTCCATATTCATTAGAGATTGAAGATTTCCAGCATAGACTAAATATCGAAGAGATTAGCGTGAGTAAATCGCAAATCAAACTGGGCTACCTGTTCGTAATATAGTCTGTAACTACGCAATGATTATTTATGCTATTTCAGCAGCCAGTTCAGCGTATAAATTGCTGCGTATTCATTTGAGATTGAAGATTCTTATCGACGTAATGCCACGAGCAGTCTTTAGGCTCATCGAACCCTCTCGCCTTGCTTCATATTTCTCAGAGATTGAACATTTTTAGCATGGACCGAATATCGAAGAGATGAGCGTGAGTAAATCGCAAATTAAACTGGGCTACCTGTTGTTATTATATTCTGTAACTACCCAATCATTATTTATGCTATTTCAGCAGCCAGTTCAGCGTATAACTTGCTGCGTAGCCATTTCAGAATGAAGATTCTTATCGACGTAGTGCCACGAGCAGTCTTGACACTCATCGAACCCTCTCGCCTTGCTCCATATTGAATCCAGATTGAAGATTCTCATCGACGTAGTGCCACAAGCAGTGTTGGCACTCATCGAACCCTCTCGACTTGCTCCATATTCATTAGAGATTGAACATTTTCAGCATAGACTGAATATCGAAGACATTAGCGTGAGTAAATAGCAAATCAAACTGGGCTACCTGTTGTTATTATAGTCTGTAACTACGCAATGATTATTTATGCTATTTCAGCAGCCAGTTCAGCGTATAACTTGCTGCGTAGCAATTTCAGAATGAAGATTCTTATCGACGTAGTGCCACGAGCAGTCTTGGCACTCGTCGAACCCTCTCGCCTTGCTCCATATTCATTAGAGATTGAAGATTTTCAGCATAGACTGAATATCGAAGAGATTAGCGTGAGTAAATCGCAAATCAAACTGGGCTACCTGTTGTTATTATAGTCTGTAACTACGCAATGATTATTTATGCTATTTCAGCAGCCAGTTTAGCGTATAACTTGCTGCGTAGCGATTTCAGAATGAAGATTCTTATCGACGTAGCTCCACGAGCAGTCTTGGCACTCATCGAACCCTTTCGCCTTGCTCCATATTCATTAGAGATTGAAGATTCTCATCGACGTAGTGCAACGAGCAGTCTTGGCACTCATCGAACCCTCTCGCCTTGCTCCATATTCATTAGAGATTGAACATTTTCAGCATAGACTGAACTTTGAAGAGATTATCGTGAGTAAATCGGAAATCAAACTGGGCTACCTGTTGTTGTTATAGTCTGTAACTACGCAATGATTATTTATGCTATTTTAGCAGCCAGTTCAGCGTATAACTCGCTCCGTAGCCATTTGAGATTGAAGATTCTTATCGACGTAGTGCCACGAGCAGTCTTGACACTCATCGAACCCTCTCGCATTGCTCCATATTGATTACAGATTGGAGATTCTCATCGACGTAGTGCCACAAGCAGTCTTGGCACTTATCGAACCATCTCGCCTTGCTCCATATTCATTAGAGATTGAAGATTCTCAGCATAGACTGAATATCGAAGAGATTAGCGTGGGTAAATCGCAAATCAAACTGGGCTACCTGTTGTTATTATAGTCTGTAACTTCGCAATGATTATTTATGCTATTTCAGCAGCCAGTTCAGCGTATAACTTGCTGCGTAGCAATTTCAGAATGAAGATTCTTATCGACGTAGTGCCACGAGCAGTCTTGGCACTCGTCGAACCCTCTCGCCTTGCTCCATATTCATTAGAGATTGAAGATTTTCAGCATAGACTGAATATCGAAGAGATGAGCGTGAGTAAATCGCAAATCAAACTGGGCTACCTGTTGCTATTATATTCTGTAACTACCCAATCATTATTTATGCTATTTCAGCAGCCAGTTCAGCGTATAACTTGCTGCGTAGCCATTTCAGAATGAAGATTCTTATCGACGTAGTGCCACGAGCAGTCTTGGCACTCGTCGAACCCTTTCGCCTTGCTCCATATTCATTAGAGATTGAAGATTTTCAGCATGGACTGAATATCGAAGAGATTAGCGTGAGTAAATCGCAAATCAAACTGGGCTACCTGTTGTTATTATAGTCTGTAACTACGCAATGATTATTTATGCTATTTCAGCAGCCAGTTCAGCGTATAAATTGCTGCGTATTCATTTGAGATTGAAGATTCTTATCGACGTAATGCCACGAGCAGTCTTTACGCTCATCGAACCCTCTCGCCTTGCTCCATATTTCTCAGAGATTGAACATTTTTAGCATGGACCGAATATCGAAGAGATGAGCGTAAGTAAATCGCAAATCAAACTGGGCTACCTGTTGTTATTATATTCTGTAACTACCCAATCATTATTTATGCTATTTCAGCAGCCAGTTCAGCGTATAACTTGCTGCGTAGCCATTTCAGAATGAAGATTCTTATCGACGTAGTGCCACGAGCAGTCTTGACACTCATCGAACCCTCTCGCCTTGCTCCATATTGAATCCAGATTGAAGATTCTCATCGACGTAGTGCCACAAGCAGTGTTGGCACTCATCGAACCCTCTCGACTTGCTCCATATTCATTAGAGATTGAACATTTTCAGCATAGACTGAATATCGAAGACATTAGCGTGAGTAAATCGCAAATCAAACTCGGCTACCTGTTGTTGTTATAGTCTGTAACTACGCAATGATTTTTAATGCTATTTCAGCAGCCAGTCCAGCGTATAACTTGCTCCGTAGCCATTTGAGATTGAAGATTGTCATCGACGTAGTGCCACGAGCAGTCTTGACACTCATCGAACCCTCTCGCCTTGCACCATATTCATTAGAGATTGAAGATTCTCATTGACGTAGTGCCACGAGCAGTCTTGGCACTCATCGAACCCTCTTGCCTTGCTCCATATTCATCAGAGATTGAAGATTCTCAGCATAGACTGAATATCGAAGAGATTAGCGTGGGTAAATCGCAAATCAAACTGGGCTACCTGTTGTTATTATAGTCTGTAACTTCGCAATGATTATTTATGCTATTTCAGCAGCCAGTTCAGCGTATAACTTGCTGCGTAGCAATTTCAGAATGAAGATTCTTATCGACGTAGTGCGACGAGCAGTCTTGGCACTCGTCGAACCCTCTCGCCTTGCTCCATATTCATTAGAGATTGAAGATTTTCAGCATAGACTGAATATCGAAGAGATTAGCGTGAGTAAATCGCAAATCAAACTGGGCTACCTGTTGTTATTATAGTCTGTAACTACGCAATGATTATTTATGTCATTTCAGCAGCCAGTTTAGCGTATAACTTGCTGCGTAGCGATTTCAGAATGAAGATTCTTATCGACGTAGTGCCACGAGCAGTCTTGGCACTCATCGAACCCTTTCGCCTTGCTCCATATTCATTAGAGATTGAAGATTTCCAGCATAGACTAAATATCGAAGAGATTAGCGTGAGTAAATCGCAAATCAAACTGGCCTACCTGTTCGTAATATAGTCTGTAACTACGCAATGATTATTTATGCTATTTCAGCAGCCAGTTCAGCGTATAAATTGCTGCGTATTCATTTGAGATTGAAGATTCTTATCGACGTAATGCCACGAGCAGTCTTTAGGCTCATCGAACCCTCTCGCCTTGCTTCATATTTCTCAGAGATTGAACATTTTTAGCATGGACCGAATATCGAAGAGATGAGCGTGAGTAAATCGCAAATCAAACTGGGCTACCTGTTGTTATTATATTCTGTAACTACCCAATCATTATTTATGCTATTTCAGCAGCCAGTTCAGCGTATAACTTGCTGCGTAGCCATTTCAGAATGAAGATTCTTATCGACGTAGTGCCACGAGCAGTCTTGACACTCATCGAACCCTCTCGCCTTGCTCCATATTGAATCCAGATTGAAGATTCTCATCGACGTAGTGCCACAAGCAGTGTTGGCACTCATCGAACCCTCTCGACTTGCTCCATATTCATTAGAGATTGAACATTTTCAGCATAGACTGAATATCGAAGACATTAGCGTGAGTAAATCGCAAATCAAACTGGGCTACCTGTTGTTATTATAGTCTGTAACTACGCAATGATTATTTATGCTATTTCAGCAGCCAGTTCAGCGTATAACTTGCTGCGTAGCAATTTCAGAATGAAGATTCTTATCGACGTAGTGCCACGAGCAGTCTTGGCACTCGTCGAACCCTCTCGCCTTGCTCCATATTCATTAGAGATTGAAGATTTTCAGCATAGACTGAATATCGAAGAGATTAGCGTGAGTAAATCGCAAATCAAACTGGGCTACCTGTTGTTATTATAGTCTGTAACTACGCAATGATTATTTATGCTATTTCAGCAGCCAGTTTAGCGTATAACTTGCTGCGTAGCGATTTCAGAATGAAGATTCTTATCGACGTAGTGCCACGAGCAGTCTTGGCACTCATCGAACCCTTTCGCCTTGCTCCATATTCATTAGAGATTGAAGATTCTCATCGACGTAGTGCAACGAGCAGTCTTGGCACTCATCGAACCCTCTCGCCTTGCTCCATATTCATTAGAGATTGAACATTTTCAGCATAGACTGAACTTTGAAGAGATTATCGTGAGTAAATCGGAAATCAAACTGGGCTACCTGTTGTTGTTATAGTCTGTAACTACGCAATGATTATTTATGCTATTTTAGCAGCCAGTTCAGCGTATAACTCGCTCCGTAGCCATTTGAGATTGAAGATTCTTATCGACGTAGTGCCACGAGCAGTCTTGACACTCATCGAACCCTCTCGCATTGCTCCATATTGATTACAGATTGGAGATTCTCATCGACGTAGTGCCACAAGCAGTCTTGGCACTTATCGAACCATCTCGCCTTGCTCCATATTCATTAGAGATTGAATATTCTCATCGACGTAGTGCCACGAGCAGTCTTGACACTCATCGAATCCTCTCGCCTTGCTCCATATTCATTAGAGATTGAAGATTCTCATCGACGTAGTGCCACAAGCAGTGTTGGCACTCATCGAACCCTCTCAACTTGCTCCATATTCATTAGAGATTGAACATTTTCAGCATAGACTGAATATCGAAGACATTAGCGTGAGTAAATCGCAAATCAAACTGGGCTACCTGTTGTTATTATAGTCTGTAACTACGCAATGATTATTTATGCTATTTCAGCATCCAGTTCAGCGTATAACTTGCTGCGTAGCAATTTCAGAATGAAGATTCTTATCGACGTAGTGCCACGAGCAGTCTTGGCACTCGTCGAACCCTCTCGCCTTGCTCCATATTCATTAGAGATTGAAGATTTTCAGTATAGACTGAATATCGAAGAGATTAGCGTGAGTAAATCGCAAATCAAACTGGGCTACCTGTTGTTATTATAGTCTGTAACTACGCAATGATTATTTATGTCATTTCAGCAGCCAGTTTAGCGTATAACTTGCTGCGTAGCGATTTCAGAATGGAGATTCTTATCGACGTAGTGCCACGAGCAGTCTTGGCACTCATCGAACCCTTTCGCCTTGCTCCATATTCATTAGAGATTGAAGATTTCCAGCATAGACTGAATATCGAAGAGATTAGCGTGAGTAAATCGCAAATCAAACTGGGCTACCTGTTCGTAATATAGTCTGTAACTACGCAATGATTATTTATGCTATTTCAGCAGCCAGTTCAGCGTATAAATTGCTGCGTATTCATTTGAGATTGAAGATTCTTATCGACGTGATGCCACGAGCAGTCTTTACGCTCATCGAACCCTCTCGCCTTGCTCCATATTTCTCAGAGATTGAACATTTTTAGCATGGACCGAATATCGAAGAGATGAGCGTGAGTAAATCGCAAATCAAACTGGGCTACCTGTTGTTATTATAGTCTGTAACGACGCAATGATTATTTATGCTATTTCAGCAGCCAGTCCAGCGTATAACTTGCTGCGTAGCCATTTCAGAATGAAGATTCTTATCGACGTAGTGCCACGAGCAGTCTTGACACTCATCGAACCCTCTCGCCTTGCTCCATATTGAATCCAGATTGAAGATTCTCATCGACGTAGTGCCACAAGCAGTATTGGAACTCATCGAACCCTCTCGACTTGCTCCATATTCATTAGAGATTGAACATTTTCAGCATAGACTGAATATCGAAGACATTAGCGTGAGTAAATCGCAAATCAAACTCGGCTACCTGTTGTTATTATAGTCTGTAACTACGCAATGATTATTTATGCTATTTCAGCAGCCAGTTCAGCGTATAACTTGCTGCGTAGCAATTTCAGAATGAAGATTCTTATCGACGTAGTGCCACGAGCAGTCTTGGCACTCGTCGAACCCTTTCGCCTTGCTCCATATTCATTAGAGATTGAAGATTTTCAGCATAGACTGAATATCGAAGAGATTAGCGTGAGTAAATCGCAAATCAAACTGGGCTACCTGTTGTTATTATAGTCTGTAACTACGCAATGATTATTTATGCTATTTCAGCAGCCAGTTCAGCGTATAAATTGCTGCGTATTCATTTGAGATTGAAGATTCTTATCGACGTAATGCCACGAGCAGTCTTTACGCTCATCGAACCCTCTCGCCTTGCTCCATATTTCTCAGAGATTGAACATTTTTAGCATGGACCGAATATCGAAGAGATGAGCGTGAGTAAATCGCAAATCAAACTGGGCTACCTGTTGTTATTATATTCTGTAACTACCCAATCATTATTTATGCTATTTCAGCAGCCAGATCAGCGTATAACTTGCTGCGTAGCCATTTCAGAATGAAGATTCTTATCGACGTAGTGCCACGAGCAGTCTCGACACTCATCGAACCCTCTCGCCTTGCTCCATATTCATTAGAGATTGAAGATTCTCATCGACGTAGTGCCACGAGCAGACTTGGCACTCATCGAACCGTGTCGCCTTGCTCCATATTCATCAGAGATTGAAGATTTTCAGCATAAACTGAATATCGAAGATATTAGCGTGAGTAAATCGCAAATCAAACTGGGCTACCTGTTGTTGTTATAGTCTGTAACTACGCAATGATTTTTAATGCTATTTCAGCAGCCAGTCCAGCGTATAACTTGCTCCGTAGCCATTTGAGATTGAAGATTCTCATCGACGTAGTGCCACGAGCAGTCTTGACACTCATCGAACCCTCTCGCCTTGCACCATATTCATTAGAGATTGAAGATTCTCATTGACGTAGTGCCACGAGCAGTCTTGGCACTCATCGAACCCTCTTGCCTTGCTCCATATTCATCAGAGATTGAAGATTCTCAGCATAGACTGAATATCGAAGAGATTAGCGTGGGTAAATCACAAATCAAACTGGGCTACCTGTTGTTATTATAGTCTGTAACTTCGCAATGATTATTTATGCTATTTCAGCAGCCAGTTCAGCGTATAACTTGCTGCGTAGCAATTTCAGAATGAAGATTCTTATCGACGTAGTGCGACGAGCAGTCTTGGCACTCGTCGAACCCTCTCGCCTTGCTCCATATTCATTAGAGATTGAAGATTTTCAGCATAGACTGAATATCGAAGAGATTAGCGTGAGTAAATCGCAAATCAAACTGGGCTACCTGTTGTTATTATAGTCTGTAACTACGCAATGATTATTTATGTCATTTCAGCAGCCAGTTTAGCGTATAACTTGCTGCGTAGCGATTTCAGAATGAAGATTCTTATCGACGTAGTGCCACGAGCAGTCTTGGCACTCATCGAACCCTTTCGCCTTGCTCCATATTCATTAGAGATTGAAGATTTCCAGCATAGACTAAATATCGAAGAGATTAGCGTGAGTAAATCGCAAATCAAACTGGGCTACCTGTTCGTAATATAGTCTGTAACTACGCAATGATTATTTATGCTATTTCAGCAGCCAGTTCAGCGTATAAATTGCTGCGTATTCATTTGAGATTAAAGATTCTTATCGACGTAATGCCACGAGCAGTCTTTAGGCTCATCGAACCCTCTCGCCTTGCTTCATATTTCTCAGAGATTGAACATTTTTAGCATGGACCGAATATCGAAGAGATGAGCGTGAGTAAATCGCAAATCAAACTGGGCTACCTGTTGTTATTATATTCTGTAACTACCCAATCATTATTTATGCTATTTCAGCAGCCAGTTCAGCGTATAACTTGCTGCGTAGCCATTTCAGAATGAAGATTCTTATCGACGTAGTGCCACGAGCAGTCTTGACACTCATCGAACCCTCTCGCCTTGCTCCATATTGAATCCAGATTGAAGATTCTCATCGACGTAGTGCCACAAGCAGTGTTGGCACTCATCGAACCCTCTCGCCTTGCTCCATATTCATTAGAGATTGAACATTTTCAGCATAGACTGAACTTTGAAGAGATTATCGTGAGTAAATCGGAAATCAAACTGGGCTACCTGTTGTTGTTATAGTCTGTAACTACGCAATGATTATTTATGCTATTTTAGCAGCCAGTTCAGCGTATAACTCGCTCCGTAGCCATTTGAGATTGAAGATTCTTATCGACGTAGTGCCACGAGCAGTCTTGACACTCATCGAACCCTCTCGCATTGCTCCATATTGATTACAGATTGGAGATTCTCATCGACGTAGTGCCACAAGCAGTCTTGGCACTTATCGAACCATCTCGCCTTGCTCCATATTCATTAGAGATTGAATATTCTCATCGACGTAGTGCCACGAGCAGTCTTGACACTCATCGAATCCTCTCGCCTTGCTCCATATTCATTAGAGATTGAAGATTCTCATCGACGTAGTGCCACAAGCAGTATTGGCACTCATCGAACCCTCTCAACTTGCTCCATATTCATTAGAGATTGAACATTTTCAGCATAGACTGAATATCGAAGACATTAGCGTGAGTAAATCGCAAATCAAACTGGGCTACCTGTTGTTATTATAGTCTGTAACTACGCAATGATTATTTATGCTATTTCAGCATCCAGTTCAGCGTATAACTTGCTGCGTAGCAATTTCAGAATGAAGATTCTTATCGACGTAGTGCCACGAGCAGTCTTGGCACTCGTCGAACCCTCTCGCCTTGCTCCATATTCATTAGAGATTGAAGATTTTCAGCATAGACTGAATATCGAAGAGATTAGCGTGAGTAAATCGCAAATCAAACTGGGCTACCTGTTGTTATTATAGTCTGTAACTACGCAATGATTATTTATGTCATTTCAGCAGCCAGTTTAGCGTATAACTTGCTGCGTAGCGATTTCAGAATGGAGATTCTTATCGACGTAGTGCCACGAGCAGTCTTGGCACTCATCGAACCCTTTCGCCTTGCTCCATATTCATTAGAGATTGAAGATTTCCAGCATAGACTGAATATCGAAGAGATTAGCGTGAGTAAATCGCAAATCAAACTGGGCTACCTGTTCGTAATATAGTCTGTAACTACGCAATGATTATTTATGCTATTTCAGCAGCCAGTTCAGCGTATAAATTGCTGCGTATTCATTTGAGATTGAAGATTCTTATCGACGTGATGCCACGAGCAGTCTTTACGCTCATCGAACCCTCTCGCCTTGCTCCATATTTCTCAGAGATTGAACATTTTTAGCATGGACCGAATATCGAAGAGATGAGCGTGAGTAAATCGCAAATCAAACTGGGCTACCTGTTGTTATTATAGTCTGTAACGACGCAATGATTATTTATGCTATTTCAGCAGCCAGTCCAGCGTATAACTTGCTGCGTAGCCATTTCAGAATGAAGATTCTTATCGACGTAGTGCCACGAGCAGTCTTGACACTCATCGAACCCTCTCGCCTTGCTCCATATTGAATCCAGATTGAAGATTCTCATCGACGTAGTGCCACAAGCAGTATTGGAACTCATCGAACCCTCTCGACTTGCTCCATATTCATTAGAGATTGAACATTTTCAGCATAGACTGAATATCGAAGACATTAGCGTGAGTAAATCGCAAATCAAACTCGGCTACCTGTTGTTATTATAGTCTGTAACTACGCAATGATTATTTATGCTATTTCAGCAGCCAGTTCAGCGTATAACTTGCTACGTAGCAATTTCAGAATGAAGATTCTTATCGACGTAGTGCCACGAGCAGTCTTGGCACTCGTCGAACCCTTTCGCCTTGCTCCATATTCATTAGAGATTGAAGATTTTCAGCATAGACTGTATATCGAAGAGATTAGCGTGAGTAAATCGCAAATCAAACTGGGCTACCTGTTGTTATTATAGTCTGTAACTACGCAATGATTATTTATGCTATTTCAGCAGCCAGTTCAGCGTATAAATTGCTGCGTATTCATTTGAGATTGAAGATTCTTATCGACGTAATGCCACGAGCAGTCTTTACGCTCATCGAACCCTCTCGCCTTGCTCCATATTTCTCAGAGATTGAACATTTTTAGCATGGACCGAATATCGAAGAGATGAGCGTGAGTAAATCGCAAATCAAACTGGGCTACCTGTTGTTATTATATTCTGTAACTACCCAATCATTATTTATGCTATTTCAGCAGCCAGATCAGCGTATAACTTGCTGCGTAGCCATTTCAGAATGAAGATTCTTATCGACGTAGTGCCACGAGCAGTCTCGACACTCATCGAACCCTCTCGCCTTGCTCCATATTCATTAGAGATTGAAGATTCTCATCGACGTAGTGCCACGAGCAGACTTGGCACTCATCGAACCGTGTCGCCTTGCTCCATATTCATCAGAGATTGAAGATTTTCAGCATAAACTGAATATCGAAGATATTAGCGTGAGTAAATCGCAAATCAAACTGGGCTACCTGTTGTTGTTATAGTCTGTAACTACGCAATGATTTTTAATGCTATTTCAGCAGCCAGTCCAGCGTATAACTTGCTCCGTAGCCATTTGAGATTGAAGATTCTCATCGACGTAGTGCCACGAGCAGTCTTGACACTCATCGAACCCTCTCGCCTTGCACCATATTCATTAGAGATTGAAGATTCTCATTGACGTAGTGCCACGAGCAGTCTTGGCACTCATCGAACCCTCTTGCCTTGCTCCATATTCATCAGAGATTGAAGATTCTCAGCATAGACTGAATATCGAAGAGATTAGCGTGGGTAAATCACAAATCAAACTGGGCTACCTGTTGTTATTATAGTCTGTAACTTCGCAATGATTATTTATGCTATTTCAGCAGCCAGTTCAGCGTATAACTTGCTGCGTAGCAATTTCAGAATGAAGATTCTTATCGACGTAGTGCGACGAGCAGTCTTGGCACTCGTCGAACCCTCTCGCCTTGCTCCATATTCATTAGAGATTGAAGATTTTCAGCATAGACTGAATATCGAAGAGATTAGCGTGAGTAAATCGCAAATCAAACTGGGCTACCTGTTGTTATTATAGTCTGTAACTACGCAATGATTATTTATGTCATTTCAGCAGCCAGTTTAGCGTATAACTTGCTGCGTAGCGATTTCAGAATGAAGATTCTTATCGACGTAGTGCCACGAGCAGTCTTGGCACTCATCGAACCCTTTCGCCTTGCTCCATATTCATTAGAGATTGAAGATTTCCAGCATAGACTAAATATCGAAGAGATTAGCGTGAGTAAATCGCAAATCAAACTGGGCTACCTGTTCGTAATATAGTCTGTAACTACGCAATGATTATTTATGCTATTTCAGCAGCCAGTTCAGCGTATAAATTGCTGCGTATTCATTTGAGATTGAAGATTCTTATCGACGTAATGCCACGAGCAGTCTTTAGGCTCATCGAACCCTCTCGCCTTGCTTCATATTTCTCAGAGATTGAACATTTTTAGCATGGACCGAATATCGAAGAGATGAGCGTGAGTAAATCGCAAATCAAACTGGGCTACCTGTTGTTATTATATTCTGTAACTACCCAATCATTATTTATGCTATTTCAGCAGCCAGTTCAGCGTATAACTTGCTGCGTAGCCATTTCAGAATGAAGATTCTTATCGACGTAGTGCCACGAGCAGTCTTGACACTCATCGAACCCTCTCGCCTTGCTCCATATTGAATCCAGATTGAAGATTCTCATCGACGTAGTGCCACAAGCAGTGTTGGCACTCATCGAACCCTCTCGACTTGCTCCATATTCATTAGAGATTGAACATTTTCAGCATAGACTGAATATCGAAGACATTAGCGTGAGTAAATCGCAAATCAAACTGGGCTACCTGTTGTTATTATAGTCTGTAACTACGCAATGATTATTTATGCTATTTCAGCAGCCAGTTCAGCGTATAACTTGCTGCGTAGCAATTTCAGAATGAAGATTCTTATCGACGTAGTGCCACGAGCAGTCTTGGCACTCGTCGAACCCTCTCGCCTTGCTCCATATTCATTAGAGATTGAAGATTTTCAGCATAGACTGAATATCGAAGAGATTAGCGTGAGTAAATCGCAAATCAAACTGGGCTGACTGTTGTTATTATAGTCTGTAACTACGCAATGATTATTTATGCTATTTCAGCAGCCAGTTTAGCGTATAACTTGCTGCGTAGCGATTTCAGAATGAAGATTCTTATCGACGTAGTGCCACGAGCAGTCTTGGCACTCATCGAACCCTTTCGCCTTGCTCCATATTCATTAGAGATTGAAGATTCTCATCGACGTAGTGCAACGAGCAGTCTTGGCACTCATCGAACCCTCTCGCCTTGCTCCATATTCATTAGAGATTGAACATTTTCAGCATAGACTGAACTTTGAAGAGATTATCGTGAGTAAATCGGAAATCAAACTGGGCTACCTGTTGTTGTTATAGTCTGTAACTACGCAATGATTATTTATGCTATTTTAGCAGCCAGTTCAGCGTATAACTCGCTCCGTAGCCATTTGAGATTGAAGATTCTTATCGACGTAGTGCCACGAGCAGTCTTGACACTCATCGAACCCTCTCGCATTGCTCCATATTGATTACAGATTGGAGATTCTCATCGACGTAGTGCCACAAGCAGTCTTGGCACTTATCGAACCATCTCGCCTTGCTCCATATTCATTAGAGATTGAATATTCTCATCGACGTAGTGCCACGAGCAGTCTTGACACTCATCGAATCCTCTCGCCTTGCTCCATATTCATTAGAGATTGAAGATTCTCATCGACGTAGTGCCACAAGCAGTGTTGGCACTCATCGAACCCTCTCAACTTGCTCCATATTCATTAGAGATTGAACATTTTCAGCATAGACTGAATATCGAAGACATTAGCGTGAGTAAATCGCAAATCAAACTGGGCTACCTGTTGTTATTATAGTCTGTAACTACGCAATGATTATTTATGCTATTTCAGCATCCAGTTCAGCGTATAACTTGCTGCGTAGCAATTTCAGAATGAAGATTCTTATCGACGTAGTGCCACGAGCAGTCTTGGCACTCGTCGAACCCTCTCGCCTTGCTCCATATTTATTAGAGATTCAAGATTTTCAGCATAGACTGAATATCGAAGAGATTAGCGTGAGTAAATCGCAAATCAAACTGGGCTACCTGTTGTTATTATAGTCTGTAACTACGCAATGATTATTTATGTCATTTCAGCAGCCAGTTTAGCGTATAACTTGCTGCGTAGCGATTTCAGAATGGAGATTCTTATCGACGTAGTGCCACGAGCAGTCTTGGCACTCATCGAACCCTTTCGCCTTGCTCCATATTTCTCAGAGATTGAACATTTTTAGCATGGACCGAATATCGAAGAGATGAGCGTGAGTAAATCGCAAATCAAACTGGGCTACCTGTTGTTATTATAGTCTGTAACGACGCAATGATTATTTATGCTATTTCAGCAGCCAGTCCAGCGTATAACTTGCTGCGTAGCCATTTCAGAATGAAGATTCTTATCGACGTAGTGCCACGAGCAGTCTTGACACTCATCGAACCCTCTCGCCTTGCTCCATATTGAATCCAGATTGAAGATTCTCATCGACGTAGTGCCACAAGCAGTATTGGAACTCATCGAACCCTCTCGACTTGCTCCATATTCATTAGAGATTGAACATTTTCAGCATAGACTGAATATCGAAGACATTAGCGTGAGTAAATCGCAAATCAAACTGGGCTACCTGTTGTTATTATAGTCTGTAACTACGCAATGATTATTCATGGTATTTCAGCAGCCAGTCCAGCGTATAACTTGCTGCGTAGCCATTTCAGAATGAAAATTCTTATCGACGTAGTGCCACGAGCAGTCTTGACACTTATCGAACCCTCTCGCCTTGCTCCATATTGAATCCAGATTGAAGATTCTCATCGACGTAGTGCCACAAGCAGTATTGGAACTCATCGAACCCTCTCGACTTGCTCCATATTCATTAGAGATTGAACATTTTCAGCATAGACTGAATATCGAAGACATTAGCGTGAGTAAATCGCAAATCAAACTGGGCTATCTGTTGTTGTTATAGTCTGTAACTACGCAATGATTTTTAATGCTATTTAAGCAGCCAGTCCAGCGTATAACTTGCTCCGTAGCCATTTGAGATTAAAGATTCTCGTAGACGTAGTGCCACGAGCAGTCTAGACACTCATCGAACCCTCTCGCCTTGCTCCATATTGATTACAGATTGAAGATTCTCATCGACGTAGTGCCACGAGCAGTCTTGGCACTCATCGAACCCTCTTGCCTTGCTCCATATTCATCAGAGATTGAAGATTCTCAGCATAGACTGAATATCGAAGAGATTAGCGTGGGTAAATCGCAAATCAAACTGGGCTACCTGTTGTTATTATAGTCTGTAACTTCGCAATGATTATTTATGCTATTTCAGCAGCCAGTTCAGCGTATAACTTGCTGCGTAGCAATTTCAGAATGAAGATTCTTATCGACGTAGTGCCACGAGCAGTCTTGGCACTCGTCGAACCCTCTCGCCTTGCTCCATATTCATTAGAGATTGAAGATTTTCAGCATAGACTGAATATCGAAGAGATTAGCGTGAGTAAATCGCAAATCAAACTGGGCTACCTGTTGTTATTATAGTCTGTAACTACGCAATGATTATTTATGTCATTTCAGCAGCCAGTTTAGCGTATAACTTGCTGCGTAGCGATTTCAGAATGAAGATTCTTATCGACGTAGTGCCACGAGCAGTCTTGGCACTCATCGAACCCTTTCGCCTTGCTCCATATTCATTAGAGATTGAAGATTTCCAGCATAGACTGAATATCGAAGAGATTAGCGTGAGTAAATCGCAAATCAAACTGGGCTACCTGTTCGTAATATAGTCTGTAACTACGCAATGATTATTTATGCTATTTCAGCAGCCAGTTCGGCGTATAACTTGCTGCGTAGCCATTTCAGATTGAAGATTCTTATCGACGTAGTGCCACGAGCAGTCTTGACACTCATCGAACCCTCTCGCCTTGCTATATATTCATTACAGATTGAAGATTCTCATCGACGTAGTGCCACGAGCTGTCTTGGCACTCATCGAAACCTCTTGCCTTGCTCCATATTCATTAGAGATTGAAGATTCTCAGCATAGACTAAATATCGGAGAGATTAGCGTGGGTAAATCGCAAATCAAACTGGGCTACCTGTTGTTATTATAGTCTGTAACTACGCAATGATTATTTATGCTATTTCAGCAGCCAGTTCAGCGTATAACTTGCTGCGTAGCAATTTCAGAATGAAGATTCTTATCAACGTAGTGCCACGAGCAGTCTTGGCACTCGTCGAACCCTCTCGCCTTGCTCCATATTCATTAGAGATTGAAGATTTTCAGCATAGACTGAATATCGAAGAGATTAGCGTGAGTAAATCGCAAATCAAACTGGGCTACCTGTTGTTGTTATAGTCTGTAACTACGCAATGATTTTTAATGCTATTTCAGCAGCCAGTCCAGCGTATAACTTGCTCCGTAGCCATTTGAGATTGAAGATTCTCATCGACGTAGTGCCACGAGCAGTCTTGACACTCATCGAACCCTCTCGCCTTGCACCATATTCATTAAAGATTGAAGATTCTCATTGACGTAGTGCCACGAGCAGTCTTGGCACTCATCGAACCCTCTTGCCTTGCTCCATATTCATCAGAGATTGAAGATTCTCAGCATAGACTGAATATCGAAGAGATTAGCGTGGGTAAATCACAAATCAAACTGGGCTACCTGTTGTTATTATAGTCTGTAACTTCGCAATGATTATTTATGCTATTTCAGCAGCCAGTTCAGCGTATAACTTGCTGCGTAGCAATTTCAGAATGAAGATTCTTATCGACGTAGTGCGACGAGCAGTCTTGGCACTCGTCGAACCCTCTCGCCTTGCTCCATATTCATTAGAGATTGAAGATTTTCAGCATAGACTGAATATCGAAGAGATTAGCGTGAGTAAATCGCAAATCAAACTGGGCTACCTGTTGTTATTATAGTCTGTAACTACGCAATGATTATTTATGTCATTTCAGCAGCCAGTTTAGCGTATAACTTGCTGCGTAGCGATTTCAGAATGAAGATTCTTATCGACGTAGTGCCACGAGCAGTCTTGGCACTCATCGAACCCTTTCGCCTTGCTCCATATTCATTAGAGATTGAAGATTTCCAGCATAGACTAAATATCGAAGAGATTAGCGTGAGTAAATCGCAAATCAAACTGGGCTACCTGTTCGTAATATAGTCTGTAACTACGCAATGATTATTTATGCTATTTCAGCAGCCAGTTCAGCGTATAAATTGCTGCGTATTCATTTGAGATTGAAGATTCTTATCGACGTAATGCCACGAGCAGTCTTTAGGCTCATCGAACCCTCTCGCCTTGCTTCATATTTCTCAGAGATTGAACATTTTTAGCATGGACCGAATATCGAAGAGATGAGCGTGAGTAAATCGCAAATCAAACTGGGCTACCTGTTGTTATTATATTCTGTAACTACCCAATCATTATTTATGCTATTTCAGCAGCCAGTTCAGCGTATAACTTGCTGCGTAGCCATTTCAGAATGAAGATTCTTATCGACGTAGTGCCACGAGCAGTCTTGACACTCATCGAACCCTCTCGCCTTGCTCCATATTGAATCCAGATTGAAGATTCTCATCGACGTAGTGCCACAAGCAGTGTTGGCACTCATCGAACCCTCTCGACTTGCTCCATATTCATTAGAGATTGAACATTTTCAGCATAGACTGAATATCGAAGACATTAGCGTGAGTAAATCGCAAATCAAACTGGGCTACCTGTTGTTATTATAGTCTGTAACTACGCAATGATTATTTATGCTATTTCAGCAGCCAGTTCAGCGTATAACTTGCTGCGTAGCAATTTCAGAATGAAGATTCTTATCGACGTAGTGCCACGAGCAGTCTTGGCACTCGTCGAACCCTCTCGCCTTGCTCCATATTCATTAGAGATTGAAGATTTTCAGCATAGACTGAATATCGAAGAGATTAGCGTGAGTAAATCGCAAATCAAACTGGGCTACCTGTTGTTATTATAGTCTGTAACTACGCAATGATTATTTATGCTATTTCAGCAGCCAGTTTAGCGTATAACTTGCTGCGTAGCGATTTCAGAATGAAGATTCTTATCGACGTAGTGCCACGAGCAGTCTTGGCACTCATCGAACCCTTTCGCCTTGCTCCATATTCATTAGAGATTGAAGATTCTCATCGACGTAGTGCAACGAGCAGTCTTGGCACTCATCGAACCCTCTCGCCTTGCTCCATATTCATTAGAGATTGAACATTTTCAGCATAGACTGAACTTTGAAGAGATTATCGTGAGTAAATCGGAAATCAAACTGGGCTACCTGTTGTTGTTATAGTCTGTAACTACGCAATGATTATTTATGCTATTTTAGCAGCCAGTTCAGCGTATAACTCGCTCCGTAGCCATTTGAGATTGAAGATTCTTATCGACGTAGTGCCACGAGCAGTCTTGACACTCATCGAACCCTCTCGCATTGCTCCATATTGATTACAGATTGGAGATTCTCATCGACGTAGTGCCACAAGCAGTCTTGGCACTTATCGAACCATCTCGCCTTGCTCCATATTCATTAGAGATTGAATATTCTCATCGACGTAGTGCCACGAGCAGTCTTGACACTCATCGAATCCTCTCGCCTTGCTCCAGATTCATTAGAGATTGAAGATTCTCATCGACGTAGTGCCACAAGCAGTGTTGGCACTCATCGAACCCTCTCAACTTGCTCCATATTCATTAGAGATTGAACATTTTCAGCATAGACTGAATATCGAAGACATTAGCGTGAGTAAATCGCAAATCAAACTGGGCTACCTGTTGTTATTATAGTCTGTAACTACGCAATGATTATTTATGCTATTTCAGCATCCAGTTCAGCGTATAACTTGCTGCGTAGCAATTTCAGAATGAAGATTCTTATCGACGTAGTGCCACGAGCAGTCTTGGCACTCGTCGAACCCTCTCGCCTTGCTCCATATTTATTAGAGATTCAAGATTTTCAGCATAGACTGAATATCGAAGAGATTAGCGTGAGTAAATCGCAAATCAAACTGGGCTACCTGTTGTTATTATAGTCTGTAACTACGCAATGATTATTTATGTCATTTCAGCAGCCAGTTTAGCGTATAACTTGCTGCGTAGCGATTTCAGAATGGAGATTCTTATCGACGTAGTGCCACGAGCAGTCTTGGCACTCATCGAACCCTTTCGCCTTGCTCCATATTTCTCAGAGATTGAACATTTTTAGCATGGACCGAATATCGAAGAGATGAGCGTGAGTAAATCGCAAATCAAACTGGGCTACCTGTTGTTATTATAGTCTGTAACGACGCAATGATTATTTATGCTATTTCAGCAGCCAGTCCAGCGTATAACTTGCTGCGTAGCCATTTCAGAATGAAGATTCTTATCGACGTAGTGCCACGAGCAGTCTTGACACTCATCGAACCCTCTCGCCTTGCTCCATATTGAATCCAGATTGAAGATTCTCATCGACGTAGTGCCACAAGCAGTATTGGAACTCATCGAACCCTCTCGACTTGCTCCATATTCATTAGAGAATGAACATTTTCAGCATAGACTGAATATCGAAGACATTAGCGTGAGTAAATCGCAAATCAAACTGGGCTACCTGTTGTTATTATAGTCTGTAACTACGCAATGATTATTTATGGTATTTCAGCAGCCAGTCCAGCGTATAACTTGCTGCGTAGCCATTTCAGAATGAAAATTCTTATCGACGTAGTGCCACGAGCAGTCTTGACACTTATCGAACCCTCTCGCCTTGCTCCATATTGAATCCAGATTGAAGATTCTCATCGACGTAGTGCCACAAGCAGTATTGGAACTCATCGAACCCTCTCGACTTGCTCCATATTCATTAGAGATTGAACATTTTCAGCATAGACTGAATATCGAAGACATTAGCGTGAGTAAATCGCAAATCAAACTGGGCTACCTGTTGTTGTTATAGTCTGTAACTACGCAATGATTTTTAATGCTATTTAAGCAGCCAGTCCAGCGTATAACTTGCTCCGTAGCCATTTGAGATTAAAGATTCTCGTAGACGTAGTGCCACGAGCAGTCTAGACACTCATCGAACCCTCTCGCCTTGCTCCATATTGATTACAGATTGAAGATTCTCATCGACGTAGTGCCACGAGCAGTCTTGGCACTCATCGAACCCTCTTGCCTTGCTCCATATTCATCAGAGATTGAAGATTCTCAGCATAGACTGAATATCGAAGAGATTAGCGTGGGTAAATCGCAAATCAAACTGGGCTACCTGTTGTTATTATAGTCTGTAACTTCGCAATGATTATTTATGCTATTTCAGCAGCCAGTTCAGCGTATAACTTGCTGCGTAGCAATTTCAGAATGAAGATTCTTATCGACGTAGTGCCACGAGCAGTCTTGGCACTCGTCGAACCCTCTCGCCTTGCTCCATATTCATTAGAGATTGAAGATTTTCAGCATAGACTGAATATCGAAGAGATTAGCGTGAGTAAATCGCAAATCAAACTGGGCTACCTGTTGTTATTATAGTCTGTAACTACGCAATGATTATTTATGTCATTTCAGCAGCCAGTTTAGCGTATAACTTGCTGCGTAGCGATTTCAGAATGAAGATTCTTATCGACGTAGTGCCACGAGCAGTCTTGGCACTCATCGAACCCTTTCGCCTTGCTCCATATTCATTAGAGATTGAAGATTTCCAGCATAGACTGAATATCGAAGAGATTAGCGTGAGTAAATCGCAAATCAAACTGGGCTACCTGTTCGTAATATAGTCTGTAACTACGCAATGATTATTTATGCTATTTCAGCAGCCAGTTCGGCGTATAACTTGCTGCGTAGCCATTTCAGATTGAAGATTCTTATCGACGTAGTGCCACGAGCAGTCTTGACACTCATCGAACCCTCTCGCCTTGCTATATATTCATTACAGATTGAAGATTCTCATCGACGTAGTGCCACGAGCTGTCTTGGCACTCATCGAAACCTCTTGCCTTGCTCCATATTCATTAGAGATTGAAGATTCTCAGCATAGACTAAATATCGGAGAGATTAGCGTGGGTAAATCGCAAATCAAACTGGGCTACCTGTTGTTATTATAGTCTGTAACTACGCAATGATTATTTATGCTATTTCAGCAGCCAGTTCAGCGTATAACTTGCTGCGTAGCAATTTCAGAATGAAGATTCTTATCAACGTAGTGCCACGAGCAGTCTTGGCACTCGTCGAACCCTCTCGCCTTGCTCCATATTCATTAGAGATTGAAGATTTTCAGCATAGACTGAATATCGAAGAGATTAGCGTGAGTAAATCGCAAATCAAACTGGGCTACCTGTTGTTATTATAGTCTGTAACTACGCAATGATTATTTATGCTATTTCAGCAGCCAGTTTAGCGTATAACTTGCTGCGTAGCGATTTCAGAATGAAGATTCTTATCGACGTAGTGACACGAGCAGTCTTGGCACTCATCGAACCCTTTCGCCTTGCTCCATATTCATTAGAGATTGAAGATTCTCATCGACGTAGTGCAACGAGCAGTCTTGGCACTCATCGAACCCTCTCGCCTTGCTCCATATTCATTAGAGATTGAACATTTTCAGCATAGACTGAACTTTGAAGAGATTATCGTGAGTAAATCGGAAATCAAACTGGGCTACCTGTTGTTGTTATAGTCTGTAACTACGCAATGATTATTTATGCTATTTTAGCAGCCAGTTCAGCGTATAACTCGCTCCGTAGCCATTTGAGATTGAAGATTCTTATCGACGTAGTGCCACGAGCAGTCTTGACACTCATCGAACCCTCTCGCATTGCTCCATATTGATTACAGATTGGAGATTCTCATCGACGTAGTGCCACAAGCAGTCTTGGCACTTATCGAACCATCTCGCCTTGCTCCATATTCATTAGAGATTGAATATTCTCATCGACGTAGTGCCACGAGCAGTCTTGACACTCATCGAATCCTCTCGCCTTGCTCCATATTCATTAGAGATTGAAGATTCTCATCGACGTAGTGCCACAAGCAGTGTTGGCACTCATCGAACCCTCTCAACTTGCTCCATATTCATTAGAGATTGAACATTTTCAGCATAGACTGAATATCGAAGACATTAGCGTGAGTAAATCGCAAATCAAACTGGGCTACCTGTTGTTATTATAGTCTGTAACTACGCAATGATTATTTATGCTATTTCAGCATCCAGTTCAGCGTATAACTTGCTGCGTAGCCATTTCAGATTGAAGATTCTTATCGACGTAGTGCCACGAGCAGTCTTGACACTCATCGAACCCTCTCGCCTTGCTATATATTCATTACAGATTGAAGATTCTCATCGACGTAGTGCCACGAGCTGTCTTGGCACTCATCGAAACCTCTTGCCTTGCTCCATATTCATTAGAGATTGAAGATTCTCAGCATAGACTAAATATCGGAGAGATTAGCGTGGGTAAATCGCAAATCAAACTGGGCTACCTGTTGTTATTATAGTCTGTAACTACGCAATGATTATTTATGCTATTTCAGCAGCCAGTTCAGCGTATAACTTGCTGCGTAGCAATTTCAGAATGAAGATTCTTATCAACGTAGTGCCACGAGCAGTCTTGGCACTCGTCGAACCCTCTCGCCTTGCTCCATATTCATTAGAGATTGAAGATTTTCAGCATAGACTGAATATCGAAGAGATTAGCGTGAGTAAATCGCAAATCAAACTGGGCTACCTGTTGTTATTATAGTCTGTAACTACGCAATGATTATTTATGCTATTTCAGCAGCCAGTTTAGCGTATAACTTGCTGCGTAGCGATTTCAGAATGAAGATTCTTATCGACGTAGTGACACGAGCAGTCTTGGCACTCATCGAACCCTTTCGCCTTGCTCCATATTCATTAGAGATTGAAGATTCTCATCGACGTAGTGCAACGAGCAGTCTTGGCACT
The DNA here is from genome assembly GCA_963992785.1 of Tenthredo livida. Taxonomy (NCBI): domain Eukaryota; kingdom Metazoa; phylum Arthropoda; class Insecta; order Hymenoptera; family Tenthredinidae; genus Tenthredo; species Tenthredo livida. The sequence continues at coordinate 14,322,714 of OZ023072.1, read as the reverse complement.
CATCGAACCCTCTCGCCTTGCTCCATATTCATTAGAGATTGAACATTTTCAGCATAGACTGAACTTTGAAGAGATTATCGTGAGTAAATCGGAAATCAAACTGGGCTACCTGTTGTTGTTATAGTCTGTAACTACGCAATGATTATTTATGCTATTTTAGCAGCCAGTTCAGCGTATAACTCGCTCCGTAGCCATTTGAGATTGAAGATTCTTATCGACGTAGTGCCACGAGCAGTCTTGACACTCATCGAACCCTCTCGCATTGCTCCATATTGATTACAGATTGGAGATTCTCATCGACGTAGTGCCACAAGCAGTCTTGGCACTTATCGAACCATCTCGCCTTGCTCCATATTCATTAGAGATTGAATATTCTCATCGACGTAGTGCCACGAGCAGTCTTGACACTCATCGAATCCTCTCGCCTTGCTCCATATTCATTAGAGATTGAAGATTCTCATCGACGTAGTGCCACAAGCAGTGTTGGCACTCATCGAACCCTCTCAACTTGCTCCATATTCATTAGAGATTGAACATTTTCAGCATAGACTGAATATCGAAGACATTAGCGTGAGTAAATCGCAAATCAAACTGGGCTACCTGTTGTTATTATAGTCTGTAACTACGCAATGATTATTTATGCTATTTCAGCATCCAGTTCAGCGTATAACTTGCTGCGTAGCAATTTCAGAATGAAGATTCTTATCGACGTAGTGCCACGAGCAGTCTTGGCACTCGTCGAACCCTCTCGCCTTGCTCCATATTTATTAGAGATTCAAGATTTTCAGCATAGACTGAATATCGAAGAGATTAGCGTGAGTAAATCGCAAATCAAACTGGGCTACCTGTTGTTATTATAGTCTGTAACTACGCAATGATTATTTATGTCATTTCAGCAGCCAGTTTAGCGTATAACTTGCTGCGTAGCGATTTCAGAATGGAGATTCTTATCGACGTAGTGCCACGAGCAGTCTTGGCACTCATCGAACCCTTTCGCCTTGCTCCATATTTCTCAGAGATTGAACATTTTTAGCATGGACCGAATATCGAAGAGATGAGCGTGAGTAAATCGCAAATCAAACTGGGCTACCTGTTGTTATTATAGTCTGTAACGACGCAATGATTATTTATGCTATTTCAGCAGCCAGTCCAGCGTATAACTTGCTGCGTAGCCATTTCAGAATGAAGATTCTTATCGACGTAGTGCCACGAGCAGTCTTGACACTCATCGAACCCTCTCGCCTTGCTCCATATTGAATCCAGATTGAAGATTCTCATCGACGTAGTGCCACAAGCAGTATTGGAACTCATCGAACCCTCTCGACTTGCTCCATATTCATTAGAGATTGAACATTTTCAGCATAGACTGAATATCGAAGACATTAGCGTGAGTAAATCGCAAATCAAACTGGGCTACCTGTTGTTATTATAGTCTGTAACTACGCAATGATTATTTATGGTATTTCAGCAGCCAGTCCAGCGTATAACTTGCTGCGTAGCCATTTCAGAATGAAAATTCTTATCGACGTAGTGCCACGAGCAGTCTTGACACTTATCGAACCCTCTCGCCTTGCTCCATATTGAATCCAGATTGAAGATTCTCATCGACGTAGTGCCACAAGCAGTATTGGAACTCATCGAACCCTCTCGACTTGCTCCATATTCATTAGAGATTGAACATTTTCAGCATAGACTGAATATCGAAGACATTAGCGTGAGTAAATCGCAAATCAAACTGGGCTACCTGTTGTTGTTATAGTCTGTAACTACGCAATGATTTTTAATGCTATTTAAGCAGCCAGTCCAGCGTATAACTTGCTCCGTAGCCATTTGAGATTAAAGATTCTCGTAGACGTAGTGCCACGAGCAGTCTAGACACTCATCGAACCCTCTCGCCTTGCTCCATATTGATTACAGATTGAAGATTCTCATCGACGTAGTGCCACGAGCAGTCTTGGCACTCATCGAACCCTCTTGCCTTGCTCCATATTCATCAGAGATTGAAGATTCTCAGCATAGACTGAATATCTGGTCCATAGAACCGAATTGTGGCGTCTTATCGTTCTTCCCTACACCTCATCCCAAAGCAAGTAGACAATATCCCAGAGCAGCCACACCCGAAAGCACAGACTGAGCACCAAAAGAAAGGAGGAAAATAACGAACATGAAGGAGCAACCGTGCTAGATTTTACGCTTTACAATCAGCCGGACTCCTCCACACGCTAAGCCATCAGAACAAGGACAACTCACCCACCCAGAACTCACAAGAAAAGGACAATCACAAAAAAAAAAAAAAAAAAAAAAAAAAAAAAAAAAAAAAAAAAAAAAAAAAAAACCAATAACAATAATAATAATAACAATAATAATAAAAATATTAATATTAATAACATTAACAAGGAAATAAAGAAATAAATCACATATAATATATAGAGAAGTGGCACATGGGCTCGAAGAAGCCCAGATAGCCAATAAAAAGGCAAGAAGAAGAAGACTGAATATCGAAGAGATTAGCGTGGGTAAATCGCAAATCAAACTGGGCTACCTGTTGTTATTATAGTCTGTAACTTCGCAATGATTATTTATGCTATTTCAGCAGCCAGTTCAGCGTATAACTTGCTGCGTAGCAATTTCAGAATGAAGATTCTTATCGACGTAGTGCCACGAGCAGTCTTGGCACTCGTCGAACCCTCTCGCCTTGCTCCATATTCATTAGAGATTGAAGATTTTCAGCATAGACTGAATATCGAAGAGATTAGCGTGAGTAAATCGCAAATCAAACTGGGCTACCTGTTGTTATTATAGTCTGTAACTACGCAATGATTATTTATGTCATTTCAGCAGCCAGTTTAGCGTATAACTTGCTGCGTAGCGATTTCAGAATGAAGATTCTTATCGACGTAGTGCCACGAGCAGACTTGGCACTCATCGAACCCTTTCGCCTTGCTCCATATTCATTAGAGATTGAAGATTCTCATCGACGTAGTGCAACGAGCAGTCTTGGCACTCATCGAACCCTCTCGCCTTGCTCCATATTCATTAGAGATTGAACATATTCAGCATAGACTGAACTTTGAAGAGATTATCGTGAGTAAATCGGAAATCAAACTGGGCTACCTGTTGTTGTTATAGTCTGTAACTACGCAATGATTATTTATGCTATTTTAGCAGCCAGTTCAGCGTATAACTCGCTCCGTAGCCATTTGAGATTGAAGATTCTTATCGACGTAGTGCCACGAGCAGTCTTGACACTCATCGAACCCTCTCGCATTGCTCCATATTGATTACAGATTGGAGATTCTCATCGACGTAGTGCCACAAGCAGTCTTGGCACTTATCGAACCATCTCGCCTTGCTCCATATTCATTAGAGATTGAATATTCTCATCGACGTAGTGCCACGAGCAGTCTTGACACTCATCGAATCCTCTCGCCTTGCTCCATATTCATTAGAGATTGAAGATTCTCATCGACGTAGTGCCACAAGCAGTGTTGGCACTCATCGAACCCTCTCGACTTGCTCCATATTCATTAGAGATTGAACATTTTTAGCATAGACTGAATATCGAAGACATTAGCGTGAGTAAATCGCAAATCAAACTGGGCTACCTGTTGTTATTATAGTCTGTAACTACGCAATGATTATTTATGCTATTTCAGCAGCCAGTTCAGCGTATAACTTGCTGCGTAGCAATTTCAGAATGAAGATTCTTATCAACGTAGTGCCACGAGCAGTCTTGGCACTCGTCGAACCCTCTCGCCTTGCTCCATATTCATTAGAGATTGAAGATTTTCAGCATAGACTGAATATCGAAGAGATTAGCGTGAGTAAATCGCAAATCAAACTGGGCTACCTGTTGTTATTATAGTCTGTAACTACGCAATGATTATTTATATCATTTCAGCAGCCAGTTTAGCGTATAACTTGCTGCGTAGCGATTTCAGAATGAAGATTCTTATCGACGTAGTGCCACGAGCAGTCTTGGCACTCATCGAACCCTTTCGCCTTGCTCCATATTCATTAGAGATTGAAGATTTCCAGCATAGACTGAATATCGAAGAGATTAGCGTGAGTAAATCGCAAATCAAACTGGGTTACCTATTCGTAATATAGTCTGTAACTACGCAATGATTATTTATGCTATTTCAGCAGCCAATTCAGCGTATAAATTGCTGCGTATTCATTTGAGATTGAAGATTCTCATCGACGTAATGCCACGAGCAGTCTTTACGCTCATCGAACCCTCTCGCCTTGCTCCATATTCATTAGAGATTGAACATTCTCATCGACGTAGTGCCACGAGCAGACTTGGCACTCATCGAACCGTGTCGCCTTGCTCCATATTCATCAGAGATTGAAGATTTTCAGCATAGACTGAATATCGAAGAGATTAGCGTGAGTAAATCGCAAATCAAACTGGGCTACCTGTTGTTGTTATAGTCTGTAACTACGCAATGATTTTTAATGCTATTTCAGCAGCCAGTTCAGCGTATAACTTGCTCCGTAGCCATTTGAGATTGAAGATTCTCATCGACGTAGTGCCACGAGCAGTCTTGACACTCATCGAACCCTCTCGCCTTGCACCATATTCATTAGAGATTGAAGATTCTCATTGACGTAGTGCCACGAGCAGTCTTGGCACTCATCGAACCCTCTTGCCTTGCTCCATATTCATCAGAGATTGAAGATTCTCAGAATAGACTGAATATCGAAGAGATTAGCGTGGGTAGATCGCAATTCAAACTGGGCTACCTGTTGTTATTATAGTCTGTAACTTCGCAATGATTATTTATGCTATTTCAGCAGCCAGTTCAGCGTATAACTTGCTGCGTAGCAATTTCAGAATGAAGATTCTTATCGACGTAGTGCCACGAGCAGTCTTGGCACTCGTCGAACCCTCTCGCCTTGCTCCATATTCATTAGAGATTGAAGATTTTCAGCATACACTGAATATCGAAGAGATAAGCGTGAGTAAATCGCAAATCAAACTGGGCTACCTGTTGTTATTATAGTCTGTAACTACGCAATGATTATTCATGTCATTTCAGCAGCCAGTTTAGCGTATAACTTGCTGCGTAGCGATTTCAGAATGAAGATTCTTATCGACGTAGTGCCACGAGCAGTCTTGGCACTCGTCGAACCCTTTCGCCTTGCTCCATATTCATTAGAGATTGAAGATTTCCAGCATAGACTGAATATCGAAGAGATTAGCGTGAGTAAATCGCAAATCAAACTGGGCTACCTGTTCGTAATATAGTCTGTAACTACGCAATGATTTTTAATGCTATTTCAGCAGCCAGTCCAGCGTATAACTTGCTCCGTAGCCATTTGAGATTGAAGATTCTCATCGACGTAGTGCCACGAGCAGTCTTGACACTCATCGAACCCTCTCGCCTTGCACCATATTCATTAGAGATTGAAGATTCTCATTGACGTAGTGCCACGAGCAGTCTTGGCACTCATCGAACCCTCTCGCCTTGCTTCATATTTCTCAGAGATTGAACATTTTTAGCATGAACCGAATATCGAAGAGATGAGCGTGAGTAAATCGCAAATCAAACTGGGCTACCTGTTGTTATTATATTCTGTAACTACCCAATGATTATTTATGCTATTTCAGCAGCCAGTTCAGCGTATAACTTGCTGCGTAGCCATTTCAGAATGAAGATTCTTATCGACGTAGTGCCACGAGCAGTCTTGACACTCATCGAACCCTCTCGCCTTGCTCCATATTGAATCCAGATTGAAGATTCTCATCGACGTAGTGCCACAAGCAGTGTTGGCACTCATCGAACCCTCTCGACTTGCTCCATATTCATTAGAGATTGAACATTTTCAGCATAGACGGAATATCGAAGACATTAGCGTGAGTAAATCGCAAATCGAACTGGGCTACCTGTTGTTATTATAGTCTGTAACTACGCAATGATTATTTATGCTATTTCAGCAGCCAGTTCAGCGTATAACTTGCTGCGTAGCAATTTCAGAATGAAGATTCTTATCGACGTAGTGCCACGAGCAGTCTTGGCACTCGTCGAACCATCTCGCCTTGCTCCATATTCATTAGAGATTGAAGATTTTCAGCATAGACTGAATATCGAAGAGATTAGCGTGAGTAAATCGCAAATCAAACTGGACTACCTGTTGTTATTATAGTCTGTAACTACGCAATGATTATTTATGCTATTTCAGCAGCCAGTTTAGCGTATAACTTGCTGCGTAGCGATTTCAGAATGAAGATTCTTATCGACGTAGTGCCACGAGCAGTCTTGGCACTCATCGAACCCTTTCGCCTTGCTCCATATTCATTAGAGATTGAAGATTCTCATCGACGTAGTGCAACGAGCAGTCTTGGCACTCATCGAACCCTCTCGCCTTGCTCCATATTCATTAGAGATTGAAGATATTCAGCATAGACTGAACTTTGAAGAGATTATCGTGAGTAAATCGGAAATCAAACTGGGCTACCTGTTGTTGTTATAGTCTGTAACTACGCAATGATTATTTATGCTATTTTAGCAGCCAGTTCAGCGTATAACTCGCTCCGTAGCCATTTGAGATTGAAGATTCTTATCGACGTAGTGCCACGAGCAGTCTTGACACTCATCGAACCCTCTCGCATTGCTCCATATTGATTACAGATTGGAGATTCTCATCGACGTAGTGCCACAAGCAGTCTTGGCACTTATCGAACCATCTCGCCTTGCTCCATATTCATTAGAGATTGAATATTCTCATCGACGTAGTGCCACGAGCAGTCTTGACACTCATCGAATCCTCTCGCCTTGCTCCATATTCATTAGAGATTGAAGATTCTCATCGACGTAGTGCCACAAGCAGTGTTGGCACTCATCGAACCCTCTCGACTTGCTCCATATTCATTAGAGATTGAACATTTTTAGCATAGACTGAATATCGAAGACATTAGCGTGAGTAAATCGCAAATCAAACTGGGCTACCTGTTGTTATTATAGTCTGTAACTACGCAATGATTATTTATGCTATTTCAGCAGCCAGTTCAGCGTATAACTTGCTGCGTAGCAATTTCAGAATGAAGATTCTTATCGACGTAGTGCCACGAGCAGTATTGGCACTCGTCGAACCCTCTCGCCTTGCTCCATATTCATTAGAGATTGAAGATTTTCAGCATAGACTGAATATCGAAGAGATGAGCGTGAGTAAATCGCAAATCAAACTGGGCTACCTGTTGTTATTATATTCTGTAACTACCCAATCATTATTTATGCTATTTCAGCAGCCAGTTCAGCGTATAACTTGCTGCGTAGCCATTTCGGAATGAAGATTCTTATCGACGTAGTGCCACGAGCAGTCTTGACACTCATCGAACCCTCTCGCCTTGCTCCATATTCATTAGAGATTGAAGATTCTCATCGACGTAGTGCCACGAGCAGACTTGGCACTCATCGAACCGTGTCGCCTTGCTCCATATTCATCAGAGATTGAAGATTTTCAGCATAGACTGAATATCGAAGAGATTAGAGTGAGTAAATCGCAAATCAAACTGGGCTACCTGTTGTTGTTATAGTCTGTAACTACGCAATGATTTTTAATGCTATTTCAGCAGCCAGTCCAGCGTATAACTTGCTCCGTAGCCATTTGAGATTGAAGATTCTCATCGACGTAGTGCCACGAGCAGTCTTGACACTCATCGAACGCTCTCGCCTTGCACCATATTCATTAGAGATTGAAGATTCTCATTGACGTAGTGCCAAGAGCAGTCTTGGCACTCATCGAACCCTCTTGCCTTGCTCCATATTCATCAGAGATTAAAGATTCTCAGCATAGACTGAATATCGAAGAGATTAGCGTGGGTAAATCGCAAATCAAACTGGGCTACCTGTTGTTATTATAGTCTGTAACTTCGCAATGATTATTTATGCTATTTCAGCAGCCAGTTCAGCGTATAACTTGCTGCGTAGCAATTTCAGAATGAAGATTCTTATCGACGTAGTGCCACGAGCAGTCTTGGCACTCGTCGAACCCTCTCGCCTTGCTCCATATTCATTAGAGATTGAAGATTTTCAGCATAGACTGAATATCGAAGAGATTAGCGTGAGTAAATCGCAAATCAAACTGGGCTACCTGTTGTTATTATAGTCTGTAACTACGCAATGATTATTTATGTCATTTCAGCAGCCAGTTTAGCGTATAACTTGCTGCGTAGCGATTTCAGAATGAAGATTTTTATCGACGTAGTGCCACGAGCAGTCTTGGCACTCATCGAACCCTTTCGCCTTGCTCCATATTCATTAGAGATTGAAGATTTCCAGCATAGACTAAATATCGAAGAGATTAGCGTGAGTAAATCGCAAATCAAACTGGGCTACCTGTTCGTAATATAGTCTGTAACTACGCAATGATTATTTATGCTATTTCAGCAGCCAATTCAGCGTATAAATTGCTGCATATTCATTTGAGATTGAAGATTCTTATCGACGTAATGCCACGAGCAGTCTTTACGCTCATCGAACCCTCTCGCCTTGCTTCATATTTCTCAGAGATTGAACATTTCTAGCATGGACCGAATATCGAAGAGATGAGCGTGAGTAAATCGCAAATCAAACTGGGCTACCTGTTGTTATTATATTCTGTAACTACCCAATCATTATTTATGCTATTTCAGCAGCCAGTTCAGCGTATAACTTGCTGCGTAGCCAGTTCAGAATGAAGATTCTTATCGACGTAGTGCCACGAGCAGTCTTGACACTTATCGAACCCTCTCGCCTTGCTCCATATTGAATCCAGATTGAAGATTCTCATCGACGTAGTGCCACAAGCAGTGTTGGCACTCATCGGACCCTCTCGACTTGCTCCATATTCATTAGAGATTGAACATTTTCAGCATAGACTGAATATCGAAGACATTAGCGTGAGTAAATCGCAAATCAAACTGGGCTACCTGTTGTTATTATAGTCTGTAACTACGCAATGATTATTTATGCTATTTCAGCAGCCAGTTCAGCGTATAACTTGCTGCGTAGCAATTTCAGAATGAAGATTCTTATCGACGTAGTGCCACGAGCAGTCTTGACACTCATCGAACCCTCTCGCCTTGCTCCATATTGAATCCAGATTGAAGATTCTCATCGACGTAGTGCCACAAGCAGTGTTGGCACTCATCGGACCCTCTCGACTTGCTCCATATTCATTAGAGATTGAACATTTTCAGCATAGACTGAATATCGAAGACATTAGCGTGAGTAAATCGCAAATCAAACTGGGCTACCTGTTGTTATTATAGTCTGTAACTACGCAATGATTATTTATGCTATTTCAGCAGCCAGTTCAGCGTATAACTTGCTGCGTAGCAATTTCAGAATGAAGATTCTTATCGACGTAGTGCCACGAGCAGTCTTGGCACTCGTCGAACCATCTCGCCTTGGTCCATATTCATTAGAGATTGAAGATTTTCAGCATAGACTGAATATCGAAGAGATTAGCGTGAGTAAATCGCAAATCAAACTGGGCTACCTGTTGTTATTATAGTCTGTAACTACGCAATGATTATTTATGCTATTTCAGCAGCCAGTTTAGCGTATAACTTGCTGCGTAGCGATTTCAGAATGAAGATTCTTATCGACGTAGTGCCACGAGCAGTCTTGGCACTCATCGAACCCTTTCGCCTTGCTCCATATTCATTAGAGATTGAAGATTCTCATCGACGTAGTGCAACGAGCAGTCTTGGCACTCATCGAACCCTCTCGCCTTGCTCCATATTCATTAGAGATTGAACATTTTCAGCATAGACTGAACTTTGAAGAGATTATCGTGAGTAAATCGGAAATCAAACTGGGCTACCTGTTGTTGTTATAGTCTGTAACTACGCAATGATTATTGATGCTATTTTAGCAGCCAGTTCAGCGTATAACTCGCTCCGTAGCCATTTGAGATTGAAAATTCTTATCGACGTAGTGCCACGAGCAGTCTTGACACTCATCGAACCCTCTCGCATTGCTCCATATTGATTACAGATTGGAGATTCTCATCGACGTAGTGCCACAAGCAGTCTTGGCACTTATCGAACCATCTCGCCTTGCTCCATATTCATTAGAGATTGAATATTTTCATCGACGTAGTGCCACGAGCAGTCTTGACACTCATCGAATCCTCTCGCCTTGCTCCATATTCATTAGAGATTGAAGATTCCCATCGACGTAGTGCCACAAGCAGTGTTGGCACTCATCGAACCCTCTCGACTTGCTCCATATTCATTAGAGATTGAACATTTTCAGCATAGACTGAATATCGAAGACATTAGCGTGAGTAAATCGCAAATCAAACTGGGCTACCTGTTGTTATTATAGTCTGTAACTACGCAATGATTATTTATGCTATTCCAGCAGCCAGTTCAGCGTATAACTTGCTGCGTAGCAATTTCAGAATAAAGATTCTTATCGACGTAGTGCCACGAGCAGTCTTGGCACTCGTCGAACCCTCTCGCCTTGCTCCATATTCATTAGAGATTGAAGATTTTTAGCATAGACTGAATATCGAAGAGATTAGCGTGAGTAAATCGCAAATCAAACTGGGCTACCTGTTGTTATTATAGTCTGTAACTACGCAATGATTATTTATGTCATTTCAGCAGCCAGTTTAGCGTATAACTTGCTGCGTAGCGATTTCAGAATGGAGATTCTTATCGACGTAGTGCCACGAGCAGTCTTGGCACTCATCGAACCCTTTCGCCTTGCTCCATATTCATTAGAGATTGAAGATTTCCAGCATAGACTGAATATCGAAGAGATTAGCGTGAGTAAATCGCAAATCAAACTGGGCTACCTGTTCGTAATATAGTCTGTAACTACGCAATGATTATTTATGCTATTTCAGCAGCCAGTTCAGCGTATAAATTGCTGCGTATTCATTTGAGATTAAAGATTCTTATCGACGTAATGCCACGAGCAGTCTTTACGCTCATCGAACCCTCTCGCCTTGCTCCATATTTCTCAGAGATTGAACATTTTTAGCATGGACCGAATATCGAAGAGATGAGCGTGAGTAAATCGCAAATCAAACTGGGCTACCTGTTGTTATTATAGTCTGTAACTACGCAATGATTATTTATGCTATTTCAGCAGCCAGTCCAGCGTATAACTTGCTGCGTAGCCATTTCAGAATGAAGATTCTTATCGACGTAGTGCCACGAGCAGTCTTGACACTCATCGAACCCTCTCGCCTTGCTCCATATTGAATCCAGATTGAAGATTCTCATCGACGTAGTGCCACAAGCAGTATTGGAACTCATCGAACCCTCTCGACTTGCTCCATATTCATTAGAGATTGAACATTTTCAGCATAGACTGAATATCGAAGACATTAGCGTGAGTAAATCGCAAATCAAACTGGGCTAACTGTTGTTATTATAGTCTGTAACTACGCAATGATTATTTATGCTATTTCAGCAGCCAGTCCAGCGTATAACTTGCTGTGTAGCCATTTCAGAATGAAGATTCTTATCGACGTAGTGCCACGAGCAGTCTTGACACTCATCGAACCCTCTCGCCTTGCTCCATATTGAATCCAGATTGAAGATTCTCATCGACGTAGTGCCACAAGCAGTATTGGAACTCATCGAACCCTCTCGACTTGCTCCATATTCATTAGAGATTGAACATTTTCAGCATAGACTGAATATCGAAGACATTAGCGTGAGTAAATCGCAAATCAAACTGGGCTACCTGTTGTTGTTATAGTCTGTAACTACGCAATGATTTTTAATGCTATTTAAGCAGCCAGTCCAGCGTATAACTTGCTCCGTAGCCATTTGAGATTAAAGATTCTCGTAGACGTAGTGCCACGAGCAGTCTAGACACTCATCGAACCCTCTCGCCTTGCTCCATATTGATTACAGATTGAAAATTCTCATCGACGTAGTGCCACGAGCAGTCTTGGCACTCATCGAACCCTCTTGCCTTGCTCCATATTCATCAGAGATTGAAGATTCTCAGCATAGACTGAATATCGAAGAGATTAGCGTGGGTAAATCGCAAATCAAACTGGGCTACCTGTTGTTATTATAGTCTGTAACTTCGCAATGATTATTTATGCTATTTCAGCAGCCAGTTCAGCGTATAACTTGCTGCGTAGCAATTTCAGAATGAAGATTCTTATCGACGTAGTGCCACGAGCAGTCTTGGCACTCATCAAACCCTTTCGCCTTGCTCCATATTCATTAGAGATTGAAGATTTCCAGCATAGACTTAATATCGAAGAGATTAGCGTGAGTAAATCGCAAATCAAACTGGGCTACCTGTTCGTAATATAGTCTGTAACTACGCAATGATTATTTATGCTATTTCAGCAGCCAGTTCGGCGTATAACTTGCTGCGTAGCCATTTCAGATTGAAGATTCTTATCGACGTAGTGCCACGAGCAGTCTTGACACTCATCGAACCCTCTCGCCTTGCTATCTATTCATTACAGATTGAAGATTCTCATCGACGTAGTGCCACGAGCTGTCTTGGCACTCATCGAAACCTCTCGCCTTGCTCCATATTCATTAGAGATTAAACATTTTCAGCATAGACTGAATATCGAAGAGATTAGCCTAAGTAAATCGCAAATCAAACTGGGCTACCTGTTGTTGTTATAGTCTGTAACTATGCAATGATAATTTATGCTATTTTAGCAGCCAGTTCAGCGTATAACTTGCTGCATATTCATTTGAGATTGGAGATTCTTATCAACGTAGTGCCACGAGCAGTCTTGACACTCATCAAACCCTCTCGCCTTGCTCCATATTCATTAGAGATTGAATATTCTCATCGACGTAGTGCCAAGAGCAGTCTTGGCACTCATCGAACCCTCTCGCCTTGCTCCATTTTCATTAGAGCTTGAAGATTTTCAGCAAAGACTGAATATCGAAGAGATGAGCGTGAGTAAATCACAAATCAAACTGGGCTACCTGTTGTTGTTATAGTCTGTAACTACGCAATGATTATTTATGCTATTTCAGCAGCCAGTTCAGCGTATAACTTGCTCCGTAGCCATTTGAGATTGAAAATTCTCATCGACGTAGTGCCACGAGCAGTCTTGACACTCATCAAATCCTCTCGTCTTGCTCCATATTCATCAGAAATTGAAGATTCTCATCGACGTAGTGCCACGAGCAGTCTTGGCACTCATCGAACCCTCTCGCCTTGCTCCATATTCATTAGAGATTGAAGATTTTCAGCATAGACTGAATATCGGAGAGAGTAGCGTGAGTAAATCACAAATCAAAGTGGGCTACCTGATGTTGTTATAGTCTGTAACTACGCAATGATTATTTATGCTATTTCAGCAGCCAGTTCAGCGTATAACTTGCTCCGTAGCCATTTGAGATTGAAAATTCTCATCGACGTAGTGCCACGAGCAGTCTTGACACTCATCGAACCCTCTCGCCTTGCACCACATTCATTAGAGCTTGAAGATTCTCATCGACGTAGTGCCACGAGCAGTCTTGGCACTCATCAAACCACCTCTTTTGCTCCATATTCATTGGAGATTGAAGATTTTCAGCATAGACTGAATATCGAAGAGATTAGCGTGAGTAAATCGCAAATCAAACTGGACTACCTGTTGTTATTATAGTCTGTAACTACGCAATGATCATTTATGCTATTTCAGCAGCCAGTTCAGCGTATAACTTGCTGCGTAGCCGTTTGAGATTAAATATTCTTATCGACGTAGTGCCACGAGCAGTCTTGACACTCATCGAACCCTCTCAGCTTGCTCCATATTCATTAGAGATCGAAGATTCTCATCGACGTAGTGCCACGAGCAGTATTGGCACTCATCGAACCGTGTCGCCTTGCTCCATATTCATCAGAGATTGAAGATTTTCAGCATAGACTGAATATCGAAGAGATTAGCGTGAGTGAATCGCAAATCAAACTGGGCTACCTGTTGTTGTTATAGTCTGTAACTACGCAATGATTTTCAATGCTATTTCAGCAGCCAGTCCAGCGTATAACTTGCTGCGTAGCCGTTTGAGATTAAATATTCTTATCGACGTAGTGCCACGAGCAGTCTTGACACTCATCGAACCCTCTCAGCTTGCTCCATATTCATTAGAGATCGAAGATTCTCATCGACGTAGTGCCACGAGCAGTATTGGCACTCATCGAACCGTGTCGCCTTGCTCCATATTCATCAGAGATTGAAGATTTTCAGCATAGACTGAATATCGAAGAGATTAGCGTGAGTGAATCGCAAATCAAACTGGGCTACCTGTTGTTGTTATAGTCTGTAACTACGCAATGATTTTCAATGCTATTTCAGCAGCCAGTCCAGCGTATAACTTGCTCCGTAGCCATTTGAGATTGAAGATTCTCATCGACGTAGTGCCACGAGCAGTCTTGACACTCATCGAACCCTCTCGCCTTGCTCCATATTCATTAGAGATTGAAGATTCTCAGCATAGACTGAATATCGAAGAGATAAGCGTGGGTAAATCGCAAATCAAACTGGGCTACCTGTTGTTATTATAGTCTGTAACTACGCAATAATTATTCATGCTATTTCAGCAGCCAGTTCAGCGTATAACTTGCTGCGTAGCAATTTCAGAATGAAGATTCTTATCGACGTAGTGCCACGAGCAGTCTTGGCACTCATCGAACCCTTTCGCCTTGCTCCATATTCATTAGAGATTGAAGATTTCCAGCATAGACTGAATATCGAAGAGATTAGCGTGAGTAAATCGCAAATCGAACTGGGCTACCTGTTCGTAATATAGTCTGTAACTACGCAATGATTATTCATGCTATTTCAGCAGCCAGTTCAGCGTATAAATTGCTGCGTATTCATTTGAGATTGAAGATTCTTATCGACGTAATGCCACGAGCAGTCTTTACGCTCATCGAACCCTCTCGCCTTGCTCCATAATTTTCAGAGATTGAACATTTTTAGCATGGACCGAATATCGAAGAGATGAGCGTGAGTAAATCGCAAATCAAACTGGGCTACCTGTTGTTATTATAGTCTGTAACTATGCAATCAATATTTATGCTATTTCAGCAGCCAGTTCAGCGTATAACTTGCTGCGTAGCCATTTCAGAATGAAGATTCTTATCGACGTAGTGCCACGAGCAGTCTTGACACTCATCGAACCCTCTCGCCTTGCTCCATATTGAATCCAGATTGAAGATTCTCATCGACGTAGTGCCACAAGCAGTGTTGGCACTCATCGAACCCTCTCGCCTTGCTCCATATTCATTAGAGATTGAACATTTTCAGCATAGACTGAATATCGAAGAGATTAGCGTGAGTAAATCGCAAATCAAACTGGGCTACCTGTTGTTGTTGTAGTCTGTAACTACGCAATGATTTTTAATGCTATTTCAGCAGCCAGTCCAGCGTATAACTTGCTCCGTAGCCATTTGAGATTGAAGATTCTCATCGACGTAGTGCCACGAGCAGTCTTGGCACTCATCGAACCCTTTCGCCTTGCTCCATATTCATTAGAGATTGAAGATTCTCATCGACGTAGTGCAACGAGCAGTCTTGGCACTCATCGAACCCTCTCGCCTTGCTCCATATTCATTAGAGATTGAACATTTTCAGCATAGACTGAACTTTGAAGAGATTATCGTGAGTAAATCGGAAATCAAACTGGGCTACCTGTTGTTGTTATAGTCTGTAACTACGCAATGATTATTGATGCTATTTTAGCAGCCAGTTCAGCGTATAACTCGCTCCGTAGCCATTTGAGATTGAAAATTCTTATCGACGTAGTGCCACGAGCAGTCTTGACACTCATCGAACCCTCTCGCATTGCTCCATATTGATTACAGATTGGAGATTCTCATCGACGTAGTGCCACAAGCAGTCTTGGCACTTATCGAACCATCTCGCCTTGCTCCATATTCATTAGAGATTGAATATTTTCATCGACGTAGTGCCACGAGCAGTCTTGACACTCATCGAATCCTCTCGCCTTGCTCCATATTCATTAGAGATTGAAGATTCCCATCGACGTAGTGCCACAAGCAGTGTTGGCACTCATCGAACCCTCTCGACTTGCTCCATATTCATTAGAGATTGAACATTTTCAGCATAGACTGAATATCGAAGACATTAGCGTGAGTAAATCGCAAATCAAACTGGGCTACCTGTTGTTATTATAGTCTGTAACTACGCAATGATTATTTATGCTATTCCAGCAGCCAGTTCAGCGTATAACTTGCTGCGTAGCAATTTCAGAATGAAGATTCTTATCGACGTAGTGCCACGAGCAGTCTTGGCACTCGTCGAACCCTCTCGCCTTGCTCCATATTCATTAGAGATTGAAGATTTTTAGCATAGACTGAATATCGAAGAGATTAGCGTGAGTAAATCGCAAATCAAACTGGGCTACCTGTTGTTATTATAGTCTGTAACTACGCAATGATTATTTATGTCATTTCAGCAGCCAGTTTAGCGTATAACTTGCTGCGTAGCGATTTCAGAATGGAGATTCTTATCGACGTAGTGCCACGAGCAGTCTTGGCACTCATCGAACCCTTTCGCCTTGCTCCATATTCATTAGAGATTGAAGATTTCCAGCATAGACTGAATATCGAAGAGATTAGCGTGAGTAAATCGCAAATCAAACTGGGCTACCTGTTCGTAATATAGTCTGTAACTACGCAATGATTATTTATGCTATTTCAGCAGCCAGTTCAGCGTATAAATTGCTGCGTATTCATTTGAGATTAAAGATTCTTATCGACGTAATGCCACGAGCAGTCTTTACGCTCATCGAACCCTCTCGCCTTGCTCCATATTTCTCAGAGATTGAACATTTTTAGCATGGACCGAATATCGAAGAGATGAGCGTGAGTAAATCGCAAATCAAACTGGGCTACCTGTTGTTATTATAGTCTGTAACTACGCAATGATTATTTATGCTATTTCAGCAGCCAGTCCAGCGTATAACTTGCTGCGTAGCCATTTCAGAATGAAGATTCTTATCGACGTAGTGCCACGAGCAGTCTTGACACTCATCGAACCCTCTCGCCTTGCTCCATATTGAATCCAGATTGAAGATTCTCATCGACGTAGTGCCACAAGCAGTATTGGAACTCATCGAACCCTCTCGACTTGCTCCATATTCATTAGAGATTGAACATTTTCAGCATAGACTGAATATCGAAGACATTAGCGTGAGTAAATCGCAAATCAAACTGGGCTACCTGTTGTTATTATAGTCTGTAACTACGCAATGATTATTTATGCTATTTCAGCAGCCAGTCCAGCGTATAACTTGCTGTGTAGCCATTTCAGAATGAAGATTCTTATCGACGTAGTGCCACGAGCAGTGTTGACACTCATCGAACCCTCTCGCCTTGCTCCATATTGAATCCAGATTGAAGATTCTCATCGACGTAGTGCCACAAGCAGTATTGGAACTCATCGAACCCTCTCGACTTGCTCCATATTCATTAGAGATTGAACATTTTCAGCATAGACTGAATATCGAAGACATTAGCGTGAGTAAATCGCAAATCAAACTGGGCTACCTGTTGTTGTTATAGTCTGTAACTACGCAATGATTTTTAATGCTATTTAAGCAGCCAGTCCAGCGTATAACTTGCTCCGTAGCCATTTGAGATTAAAGATTCTCGTAGACGTAGTGCCACGAGCAGTCTAGACACTCATCGAACCCTCTCGCCTTGCTCCATATTGATTACAGATTGAAGATTCTCATCGACGTAGTGCCACGAGCAGTCTTGGCACTCATCGAACCCTCTTGCCTTGCTCCATATTCATCAGAGATTGAAGATTCTCAGCATAGACTGAATATCGAAGAGATTAGCGTGGGTAAATCGCAAATCAAACTGGGCTACCTGTTGTTATTATAGTCTGTAACTTCGCAATGATTATTTATGCTATTTCAGCAGCCAGTTCAGCGTATAACTTGCTGCGTAGCAATTTCAGAATGAAGATTCTTATCGACGTAGTGCCACGAGCAGTCTTGGCACTCATCAAACCCTTTCGCCTTGCTCCATATTCATTAGAGATTGAAGATTTCCAGCATAGACTTAATATCGAAGAGATTAGCGTGAGTAAATCGCAAATCAAACTGGGCTACCTGTTCGTAATATAGTCTGTAACTACGCAATGATTATTTATGCTATTTCAGCAGCCAGTTCGGCGTATAACTTGCTGCGTAGCCATTTCAGATTGAAGATTCTTATCGACGTAGTGCCACGAGCAGTCTTGACACTCATCGAACCCTCTCGCCTTGCTATCTATTCATTACAGATTGAAGATTCTCATCGACGTAGTGCCACGAGCTGTCTTGGCACTCATCGAAACCTCTCGCCTTGCTCCATATTCATTAGAGATTAAACATTTTCAGCATAGACTGAATATCGAAGAGATTAGCGTAAGTAAATCGCAAATCAAACTGGGCTACCTGTTGTTGTTATAGTCTGTAACTATGCAATGATAATTTATGCTATTTTAGCAGCCAGTTCAGCGTATAACTTGCTGCATATTCATTTGAGATTGGAGATTCTTATCAACGTAGTGCCACGAGCAGTCTTGACACTCATCAAACCCTCTCGCCTTGCTCCATATTCATTAGAGATTGAATATTCTCATCGACGTAGTGCCAAGAGCAGTCTTGGCACTCATCGAACCCTCTCGCCTTGCTCCATTTTCATTAGAGCTTGAAGATTTTCAGCAAAGACTGAATATCGAAGAGATGAGCGTGAGTAAATCACAAATCAAACTGGGCTACCTGTTGTTGTTATAGTCTGTAACTACGCAATGATTATTTATGCTATTTCAGCAGCCAGTTCAGCGTATAACTTGCTCCGTAGCCATTTGAGATTGAAAATTCTCATCGACGTAGTGCCACGAGCAGTCTTGACACTCATCAAATCCTCTCGTCTTGCTCCATATTCATCAGAGATTGAAGATTCTCATCGACGTAGTGCCACGAGCAGTCTTGGCACTCATCGAACCCTCTCGCCTTGCTCCATATTCATTAGAGATTGAAGATTTTCAGCATAGACTGAATATCGGAGAGAGTAGCGTGAGTAAATCACAAATCAAAGTGGGCTACCTGATGTTGTTATAGTCTGTAACTACGCAATGATTATTTATGCTATTTCAGCAGCCAGTTCAGCGTATAACTTGCTCCGTAGCCATTTGAGATTGAAAATTCTCATCGACGTAGTGCCACGAGCAGTCTTGACACTCATCGAACCCTCTCGCCTTGCACCACATTCATTAGAGCTTGAAGATTCTCATCGACGTAGTGCCACGAGCAGTCTTGGCACTCATCAAACCACCTCTTTTGCTCCATATTCATTGGAGATTGAAGATTTTCAGCATAGACTGAATATCGAAGAGATTAGCGTGAGTAAATCGCAAATCAAACTGGACTACCTGTTGTTATTATAGTCTGTAACTACGCAATGATCATTTATGCTATTTCAGCAGCCAGTTCAGCGTATAACTTGCTGCGTAGCCGTTTGAGATTAAATATTCTTATCGACGTAGTGCCACGAGCAGTCTTGACACTCATCGAACCCTCTCAGCTTGCTCCATATTCATTAGAGATCGAAGATTCTCATCGACGTAGTGCCACGAGCAGTATTGGCACTCATCGAACCGTGTCGCCTTGCTCCATATTCATCAGAGATTGAAGATTTTCAGCATAGACTGAATATCGAAGAGATTAGCGTGAGTGAATCGCAAATCAAACTGGGCTACCTGTTGTTGTTATAGTCTGTAACTACGCAATGATTTTCAATGCTATTTCAGCAGCCAGTCCAGCGTATAACTTGCTGCGTAGCCGTTTGAGATTAAATATTCTTATCGACGTAGTGCCACGAGCAGTCTTGACACTCATCGAACCCTCTCAGCTTGCTCCATATTCATTAGAGATCGAAGATTCTCATCGACGTAGTGCCACGAGCAGTATTGGCACTCATCGAACCGTGTCGCCTTGCTCCATATTCATCAGAGATTGAAGATTTTCAGCATAGACTGAATATCGAAGAGATTAGCGTGAGTGAATCGCAAATCAAACTGGGCTACCTGTTGTTGTTATAGTCTGTAACTACGCAATGATTTTCAATGCTATTTCAGCAGCCAGTCCAGCGTATAACTTGCTCCGTAGCCATTTGAGATTGAAGATTCTCATCGACGTAGTGCCACGAGCAGTCTTGACACTCATCGAACCCTCTCGCCTTGCTCCATATTCATTAGAGATTGAAGATTCTCAGCATAGACTGAATATCGAAGAGATAAGCGTGGGTAAATCGCAAATCAAACTGGGCTACCTGTTGTTATTATAGTCTGTAACTACGCAATAATTATTCATGCTATTTCAGCAGCCAGTTCAGCGTATAACTTGCTGCGTAGCAATTTCAGAATGAAGATTCTTATCGACGTAGTGCCACGAGCAGTCTTGGCACTCATCGAACCCTTTCGCCTTGCTCCATATTCATTAGAGATTGAAGATTTCCAGCATAGACTGAATATCGAAGAGATTAGCGTGAGTAAATCGCAAATCGAACTGGGCTACCTGTTCGTAATATAGTCTGTAACTACGCAATGATTATTCATGCTATTTCAGCAGCCAGTTCAGCGTATAAATTGCTGCGTATTCATTTGAGATTGAAGATTCTTATCGACGTAATGCCACGAGCAGTCTTTACGCTCATCGAACCCTCTCGCCTTGCTCCATAATTTTCAGAGATTGAACATTTTTAGCATGGACCGAATATCGAAGAGATGAGCGTGAGTAAATCGCAAATCAAACTGGGCTACCTGTTGTTATTATAGTCTGTAACTATGCAATCAATATTTATGCTATTTCAGCAGCCAGTTCAGCGTATAACTTGCTGCGTAGCCATTTCAGAATGAAGATTCTTATCGACGTAGTGCCACGAGCAGTCTTGACACTCATCGAACCCTCTCGCCTTGCTCCATATTGAATCCAGATTGAAGATTCTCATCGACGTAGTGCCACAAGCAGTGTTGGCACTCATCGAACCCTCTCGCCTTGCTCCATATTCATTAGAGATTGAACATTTTCAGCATAGACTGAATATCGAAGAGATTAGCGTGAGTAAATCGCAAATCAAACTGGGCTACCTGTTGTTGTTGTAGTCTGTAACTACGCAATGATTTTTAATGCTATTTCAGCAGCCAGTCCAGCGTATAACTTGCTGCGTAGCCATTTGAGATTGAAGATTCTCATCGACGTAGTGCCACGAGCAGTCTTGACACTCATCGAACCCTCTCGCCTTGCACCATATTCATTAGAGATTGAAGATTCTCATCGACGTAGTGCCACGAGCAGTCTTGGCACTTATCGAACCCTCTTGCCTTGCTCCATATTCATTAGAGATTGAAGATTCTCAGCATAGACTGAATATCGAAGAGATTAGCGTGGGTAAATCCCAAATCAAACTGGGCTACCTGTTGTTATTATAGTCTGTAACTACGCAATGATTATTTATGCTATTTCAGCAGCCAGTTCAGCGTATAACTTGCTGCGTAGCAATTTCAGAATAAAGATTCTTATCGACGTAGTGCCACGAGCAGTCTTGTAACTCGTCGAACCCTCTCGCCTTGCTCCATATTCATTAGAGATTGAAGATTTTCAGCATAGACTGAATATCGAAGAGATTAGCGTGAGTAAATCGCAAATCAAACTGGGCTACCTGTTGTTGTTATAGTCTGTAACTACGCAATGATTAATTATGCTATTTCAGCAGCCAGTTCAGGGTATAACTCGCTGCGTAGTCATTTCAGCATGAAGATTCTTATCGACGTAGTGCCACGAGCAGTCTTGACACTCATCGAACCCTCTCGCCTTGCTCCATATTGATTACAGATGGAAGATTCTCATCGACGTAGTGCCACAAGCAGTCTTGGCACTCATCGAACCCTCTCACCTTGCTCCATATTCATTAGAGATTGAACATTTTCAGCATAGACTGAATATCGAAGAGATTAGCGTAAGTAAATCGCAAATCAAACTGGGCTACCTGTTGTTGTTATAGTCTATAACTATGCAATGATAATTAATGCTATTTCAGCAGCCAGTTCAGCGTATAACTTGCTGCAAATTCATTTGAGATTGAAGATTCTTATCAACGTAGTGCCACGAGCAGTCTTGACACTCATCAAACCCTCTCGCCTTGCTCCATATTCATTAGAGATTGAATATTCTCATCGACGTAGTGCCAAGAGCAGTCTTGGCACTCATCGAACCCTCTTGCCTTGCTCCATATTCATTAGAGATTGAAGATTCTCATCGACGTAGTGCCACGAGCAGTCTTGGCACTCATCGAACCCTCTCGCCTTGCTCCATATTCATTAGAGATTGAACATTTTCAGCATAGACTGAACTTTGAAGAGATTATCGTGAGTAAATCGCAAATCAAACTGGGCTACCTGTTGTTGTTATAGTCTGTAACTACGCAATGATTATTTATGCTATTTCAGCAGCCAGTTCAGCGTATTACTCGCTCCGTAGCCATTTGAGATTGAAAATTCTCATCGACGTAGTGCAACGAACAGTCTTGACACTCATCGAACCCTGTCGCCTTGCACCATATTCATTAGAGATCAAGATTCTCATCGACGTAGTGCTACAAGCAGTCTTGGCACTCATCAAACCCTCTCGCCTTGCTCCAGATTCATCAGAGATTCAAGATTTTCAGCATAGACTGAATATCGAAGAGATTAGCGTGAGTAAATCGCAAATCAAACTGGGCTCCCTGTTGTAATAACAACAGACTATAATAATAGTCTGTAACTACGCAATGATTATTTATGCTATTTCAGCAGCCAGTTCAGCGTATAACTTGCTGCACATTCATTTGAGATTGAAGATTCTTATCAACGTAGTGCCACGAGCAGTCTTGACACTCATCAAACCCTCTCGCCTTGCTCCATATTCATTAGAGATTGAATATTCTCATCGACGTAGTGCCAAGAGCAGTCTTGGCACTCATCGAACCCTCTTGCCTTGCTCCATATTCATTAGAGATTGAAGATTCTCATCGACGTAGTGCCACGAGCAGTCTTGGCACTCATCGAACCCTCTCGCCTTGCTCCATATTCATTAGAGATTGAACATTTTCAGCATAGACTGAACTTTGAAGAGATTATCGTGAGTAAATCGCAAATCAAACTGGGCTACCTGTTGTTGTTATAGTCTGTAACTACGCAATGATTATTTATGCTATTTCAGCAGCTAGTTCAGCGTATTACTCGCTCCGTAGCCATTTGAGATTGAAAATTCTCATCGACGTAGTGCAACGAACAGTCTTGACACTCATCGAACCCTGTCGCCTTGCACCATATTCATTAGAGATTGAATATTCTCATCGACGTAGTGCTACAAGCAGTCTTGGCACTCATCAAACCCTCTCGCCTTGCTCCAGATTCATCAGAGATTCAAGATTTTCAGCATAGACTGAATATCGAAGAGATTAGCGTGAGTAAATCGCAAATCAAACTGGGCTTCCTGTTGTTATTATAGTCTGTAACTACGCAATGATTATTTATGCTATTTCAGCAGCCAGTTCGGCGTATAACTTGCTGCGTAGCGGTTTCAGATTGAAGATTCTTATCGACGTAGAGCCACGAGCAGTCTTGACACTCATCGAACCCTCTCGCCTTGCTATATATTCATTACAGATTGAAGATTCTCATCGACGTAGTGCCACGAGCAGTCTTGGCACTCATCAAACCCTCTCGCCTTGCTCCATATTCATTAGAGATCGCAGATTTTCAGCATAGACTGAATATCGAAGAGATTAGCGTGAGTAAATCGCAAATCAAACTGGGCTACCTGTTGTTATTATAGTCTGTAACTAAGCAATCATTATTTATGCTATTTCAGCAGCCAGTTCAGCGTATAACTTGCTGCGTAGCCATTTGAGATTGAAATTTCTCATCGACGTAGTGCCACGAGCAGTGTTGACACTCATCGAACCCTCTCGCCTTGCTCCATATTCATTAGAGATTGAAGATTCTCATCGACGTAGTGCCACGAGCAGTCTTGGCACTTATCGAACCCTTTCGCCTTGCTCCATTTTCATTAGAGATTGAAGATTTTCAGCGAAGACTGAATATCGAAGAGATTAGCGTGAGTAAATCGCAAATCAAACTGGGCTACCTGTTGTCGTTATAGTCTGTAACTACGCAATGATTATTCATGCTATTTCAGCAGCCAGTTCGACGTATAACTTGCTGCGTAGCGATTTCAGAATGAAGATTCTTATCGACGTAGTGCCACGAGCAGTCTTGACACTCATCGAACCCTCTCGCGTTGCTCCATATTGATTACAGATTGGAGATTCTCATCGACGTAGTGCCACAAGCAGTCTTGGCACTTATCGAACCCTCTCGCCTTGCGCCATATTCATTAGAGATTGAATATTCTCATCGACGTAGTGCCACGAGCAGTCTTGACACTCATCGAATCCTCTCGCCTTGCTCCATATTCATTAGAGATTAAAGATTCTCATCGACGTAGTGCCACAAGCAGTCTTGACACTCATCGAACCCTCTCGCCTTGCTCCATATTCATTAGAGATTGAAGATTTTCAGCATAGACTGAATATCGAAGAGATTAGAGTTAGTAAATCGCAAATCAAACTGGGCTACCTGTTCGTAATATAGTCTGTAACAACGCAATGATTATTCATGCTATTTCAGCAGCCAGTTCGGGGTATAACTTGCTGCGTAGCCATTTCAGATTGAAGATTCTTATCGACGTAGTGCCACGAGCAGTCTTGACACTCATCGAACCCTCTCGCCTTGCTCCATATTCATTTGAGATTGAAAATTCTCATTGACGTAGTGCCACGAGCAGTCTTGACACTCATCGAACCCTCTCGCTTCGCACCATATTCATTAGAGATTGAAGATTCTCATCGACGTAGTGCCACGAGCAGTCTTGGCACTCATCAAACCCTCTCGCCTTGCTCCATATTCATTGGAGATTGAAGATTTTCAGCATAGACTAAATATCGAAGAGATTAGCGTGAGTAAATCGCAAATCAAACTGGGCTACCTGTTGTTATTATAGTCTGTAACTACGCAATGATTATTTATGCTATTTCAGTAGCCAGTTCAGCGTATAACTTGCTGCGTAGCCATTTCAGATTGAAGATTCTTATCGACGTAGTGCCACGAGCAGTCTTGACACTCATCGAACCCTCTCGCCTTGCTCCATATTCATTAGAGATTATAGATTCTCATCGACGTAGTGCCACGAGCAGTCTGGACACTCATCGAACCCTCTCGCCTTGCACCATATTCATTAGAGATTGAAGATTCTCATCGACGTAGTGCCACGAGCAGTCTTGGCACTTATCGAACCCTCTTGCCTTGCTCCATATTCATTAGAGATTGAAGATTCTCAGCATAGACTGAATATCGAAGAGATTAGCGTGGGTAAATCCCAAATCAAACTGGGCTACCTGTTGTTATTATAGTCTGTAACTACGCAATGATTATTTATGCTATTTCAGCAGCCAGTTCAGCGTATAACTTGCTGCGTAGCAATTTCAGAATAAAGATTCTTATCGACGTAGTGCCACGAGCAGTCTTGTAACTCGTCGAACCCTCTCGCCTTGCTCCATATTCATTAGAGATTGAAGATTTTCAGCATAAACTGAATATCGAAGAGATTAGCGTGAGTAAATCGCAAATCAAACTGGGCTACCTGTTGTTGTTATAGTCTGTAACTACGCAATGATTAATTATGCTATTTCAGCAGCCAGTTCAGGGTATAACTCGCTGCGTAGCCATTTCAGCATGAAGATTCTTATCGACGTAGTGCCACGAGCAGTCTTGACACTCATCGAACCCTCTCGCCTTGCTCCATATTGATTACAGATGGAAGATTCTCATCGACGTAGTGCCACAAGCAGTTTCGGCACTCATCGAACCCTCTCACCTTGCTCCATATTCATTAGAGATTGAACATTTTCAGCATAGACTGAATATCGAAGAGATTAGCGTAAGTAAATCGCAAATCAAACTGGGCTACCTGTTGTTGTTATAGTCTATAACTATGCAATGATAATTAATGCTATTTCAGCAGCCAGTTCAGCGTATAACTTGCTGCACATTCATTTGAGATTGAAGATTCTTATCAACGTAGTGCCACGAGCAGTCTTGACACTCATCAAACCCTCTCGCCTTGCTCCATATTCATTAGAGATTGAATATTCTCATCGACGTAGTGCCAAGAGCAGTCTTGGCACTCATCGAACCCTCTTGCCTTGCTCCATATTCATTAGAGATTGAAGATTCTCATCGACGTAGTGCCACGAGCAGTCTTGGCACTCATCGAACCCTCTCGCCTTGCTCCATATTCATTAGAGATTGAACATTTTCAGCATAGACTGAACTTTGAAGAGATTATCGTGAGTAAATCGCAAATCAAACTGGGCTACCTGTTGTTGTTATAGTCTGTAACTACGCAATGATTATTTATGCTATTTCAGCAGCCAGTTCAGCGTATTACTCGCTCCGTAGCCATTTGAGATTGAAAATTCTCATCGACGTAGTGCAACGAACAGTCTTGACACTCATCGAACCCTGTCGCCTTGCACCATATTCATTAGAGATCAAGATTCTCATCGACGTAGTGCTACAAGCAGTCTTTGCACTCATCAAACCCTCTCGCCTTGCTCCAGATTCATCAGAGATTCAAGATTTTCAGCATAGACTGAATATCGAAGAGATTAGCGTGAGTAAATCGCAAATCAAACTGGGCTCCCTGTTGTTATTATAGTCTGTAACTACGCAATGATTATTTATGCTATTTCAGCAGCCAGTTCAGCGTATAACTTGCTGCACATTCATTTGAGATTGAAGATTCTTATCAACGTAGTGCCACGAGCAGTCTTGACACTCATCAAACCCTCTCGCCTTGCTCCATATTCATTAGAGATTGAATATTCTCATCGACGTAGTGCCAAGAGCAGTCTTGGCACTCATCGAACCCTCTTGCCTTGCTCCATATTCATTAGAGATTGAAGATTCTCATCGACGTAGTGCCACGAGCAGTCTTGGCACTCATCGAACCCTCTCGCCTTGCTCCATATTCATTAGAGATTGAACATTTTCAGCATAGACTGAACTTTGAAGAGATTATCGTGAGTAAATCGCAAATCAAACTGGGCTACCTGTTGTTGTTATAGTCTGTAACTACGCAATGATTATTTATGCTATTTCAGCAGCTAGTTCAGCGTATTACTCGCTCCGTAGCCATTTGAGATTGAAAATTCTCATCGACGTAGTGCAACGAACAGTCTTGACACTCATCGAACCCTGTCGCCTTGCACCATATTCATTAGAGATTGAATATTCTCATCGACGTAGTGCTACAAGCAGTCTTGGCACTCATCAAACCCTCTCGCCTTGCTCCAGATTCATCAGAGATTCAAGATTTTCAGCATAGACTGAATATCGAAGAGATTAGCGTGAGTAAATCGCAAATCAAACTGGGCTTCCTGTTGTTATTATAGTCTGTAACTACGCAATGATTATTTATGCTATTTCAGCAGCCAGTTCGGCGTATAACTTGCTGCGTAGCGGTTTCAGATTGAAGATTCTTATCGACGTAGAGCCACGAGCAGTCTTGACACTCATCGAACCCTCTCGCCTTGCTATATATTCATTACAGACTGAAGATTCTCATCGACGTAGTGCCACGAGCAGTCTTGGCACTCATCAAACCCTCTCGCCTTGCTCCATATTCATTAGAGATCGCAGATTTTCAGCATAGACTGAATATCGAAGAGATTAGCGTGAGTAAATCGCAAATCAAACTGGGCTACCTGTTGTTATTATAGTCTGTAACTAAGCAATCATTATTTATGCTATTTCAGCAGCCAGTTCAGCGTATAACTTGCTGCGTAGCCATTTGAGATTGAAATTTCTCATCGACGTAGTGCCACGAGCAGTGTTGACACTCATCGAACCCTCTCGCCTTGCTCCATATTCATTAGAGATTGAAGATTCTCATCGACGTAGTGCCACGAGCAGTCTTGGCACTTATCGAACCCTTTCGCCTTGCTCCATTTTCATTAGAGATTGAAGATTTTCAGCGAAGACTGAATATCGAAGAGATTAGCGTGAGTAAATCGCAAATCAAACTGGGCTACCTGTTGTCGTTATAGTCTGTAACTACGCAATGATTATTCATGCTATTTCAGCAGCCAGTTCGACGTATAACTTGCTGCGTAGCGATTTCAGAATGAAGATTCTTATCGACGTAGTGCCACGAGCAGTCTTGACACTCATCGAACCCTCTCGCGTTGCTCCATATTGATTACAGATTGGAGATTCTCATCGACGTAGTGCCACAAGCAGTCTTGGCACTTATCGAACCCTCTCGCCTTGCGCCATATTCATTAGAGATTGAATATTCTCATCGACGTAGTGCCACGAGCAGTCTTGACACTCATCGAATCCTCTCGCCTTGCTCCATATTCATTAGAGATTAAAGATTCTCATCGACGTAGTGCCACAAGCAGTCTTGACACTCATCGAACCCTCTCGCCTTGCTCCATATTCATTAGAGATTGAAGATTTTCAGCATAGACTGAATATCGAAGAGATTAGAGTTAGTAAATCGCAAATCAAACTGGGCTACCTGTTCGTAATATAGTCTGTAACAACGCAATGATTATTCATGCTATTTCAGCAGCCAGTTCGGGGTATAACTTGCTGCGTAGCCATTTCAGATTGAAGATTCTTATCGACGTAGTGCCACGAGCAGTCTTGACACTCATCGAACCCTCTCGCCTTGCTCCATATTCATTTGAGATTGAAAATTCTCATTGACGTAGTGCCACGAGCAGTCTTGACACTCATCGAACCCTCTCGCTTCGCACCATATTCATTAGAGATTGAAGATTCTCATCGACGTAGTGCCACGAGCAGTCTTGGCACTCATCAAACCCTCTCGCCTTGCTCCATATTCATTGGAGATTGAAGATTTTCAGCATAGACTAAATATCGAAGAGATTAGCGTGAGTAAATCGCAAATCAAACTGGGCTACCTGTTGTTATTATAGTCTGTAACTACGCAATGATTATTTATGCTATTTCAGTAGCCAGTTCAGCGTATAACTTGCTGCGTAGCCATTTCAGATTGAAGATTCTTATCGACGTAGTGCCACGAGCAGTCTTGACACTCATCGAACCCTCTCGCCTTGCTCCATATTCATTAGAGATTATAGATTCTCATCGACGTAGTGCCACGAGCAGTCTGGACACTCATCGAACCCTCTCGCCTTGCACCATATTCATTAGAGATTGAAGATTCTCATCGACGTAGTGCCACGAGCAGTCTTGGCACTTATCGAACCCTCTTGCCTTGCTCCATATTCATTAGAGATTGAAGATTCTCAGCATAGACTGAATATCGAAGAGATTAGCGTGGGTAAATCCCAAATCAAACTGGGCTACCTGTTGTTATTATAGTCTGTAACTACGCAATGATTATTTATGCTATTTCAGCAGCCAGTTCAGCGTATAACTTGCTGCGTAGCAATTTCAGAATAAAGATTCTTATCGACGTAGTGCCACGAGCAGTCTTGTAACTCGTCGAACCCTCTCGCCTTGCTCCATATTCATTAGAGATTGAAGATTTTCAGCATAAACTGAATATCGAAGAGATTAGCGTGAGTAAATCGCAAATCAAACTGGGCTACCTGTTGTTGTTATAGTCTGTAACTACGCAATGATTAATTATGCTATTTCAGCAGCCAGTTCAGGGTATAACTCGCTGCGTAGCCATTTCAGCATGAAGATTCTTATCGACGTAGTGCCACGAGCAGTCTTGACACTCATCGAACCCTCTCGCCTTGCTCCATATTGATTACAGATGGAAGATTCTCATCGACGTAGTGCCACAAGCAGTTTCGGCACTCATCGAACCCTCTCACCTTGCTCCATATTCATTAGAGATTGAACATTTTCAGCATAGACTGAATATCGAAGAGATTAGCGTAAGTAAATCGCAAATCAAACTGGGCTACCTGTTGTTGTTATAGTCTATAACTATGCAATGATAATTAATGCTATTTCAGCAGCCAGTTCAGCGTATAACTTGCTGCACATTCATTTGAGATTGAAGATTCTTATCAACGTAGTGCCACGAGCAGTCTTGACACTCATCAAACCCTCTCGCCTTGCTCCATATTCATTAGAGATTGAATATTCTCATCGACGTAGTGCCAAGAGCAGTCTTGGCACTCATCGAACCCTCTTGCCTTGCTCCATATTCATTAGAGATTGAAGATTCTCATCGACGTAGTGCCACGAGCAGTCTTGGCACTCATCGAACCCTCTCGCCTTGCTCCATATTCATTAGAGATTGAACATTTTCAGCATAGACTGAACTTTGAAGAGATTATCGTGAGTAAATCGCAAATCAAACTGGGCTACCTGTTGTTGTTATAGTCTGTAACTACGCAATGATTATTTATGCTATTTCAGCAGCCAGTTCAGCGTATTACTCGCTCCGTAGCCATTTGAGATTGAAAATTCTCATCGACGTAGTGCAACGAACAGTCTTGACACTCATCGAACCCTGTCGCCTTGCACCATATTCATTAGAGATCAAGATTCTCATCGACGTAGTGCTACAAGCAGTCTTTGCACTCATCAAACCCTCTCGCCTTGCTCCAGATTCATCAGAGATTCAAGATTTTCAGCATAGACTGAATATCGAAGAGATTAGCGTGAGTAAATCGCAAATCAAACTGGGCTCCCTGTTGTTATTATAGTCTGTAACTACGCAATGATTATTTATGCTATTTCAGCAGCCAGTTCAGCGTATAACTTGCTGCACATTCATTTGAGATTGAAGATTCTTATCAACGTAGTGCCACGAGCAGTCTTGACACTCATCAAACCCTCTCGCCTTGCTCCATATTCATTAGAGATTGAATATTCTCATCGACGTAGTGCCAAGAGCAGTCTTGGCACTCATCGAACCCTCTTGCCTTGCTCCATATTCATTAGAGATTGAAGATTCTCATCGACGTAGTGCCACGAGCAGTCTTGGCACTCATCGAACCCTCTCGCCTTGCTCCATATTCATTAGAGATTGAACATTTTCAGCATAGACTGAACTTTGAAGAGATTATCGTGAGTAAATCGCAAATCAAACTGGGCTACCTGTTGTTGTTATAGTCTGTAACTACGCAATGATTATTTATGCTATTTCAGCAGCTAGTTCAGCGTATTACTCGCTCCGTAGCCATTTGAGATTGAAAATTCTCATCGACGTAGTGCAACGAACAGTCTTGACACTCATCGAACCCTGTCGCCTTGCACCATATTCATTAGAGATTGAATATTCTCATCGACGTAGTGCTACAAGCAGTCTTGGCACTCATCAAACCCTCTCGCCTTGCTCCAGATTCATCAGAGATTCAAGATTTTCAGCATAGACTGAATATCGAAGAGATTAGCGTGAGTAAATCGCAAATCAAACTGGGCTCCCTGTTGTTATTATAGTCTGTAACTACGCAATGATTATTTATGCTATTTCAGCAGCCAGTTCGGCGTATAACTTGCTGCGTAGCCGTTTCAGATTGAAGATTCTTATCGACGTAGAGCCACGAGCAGTCTTGACACTCATCGAACCCTCTCGCCTTGCTCCATATTCATTAGAGATTGAAGATTCTCATCGACGTAGTGCCACGAGCAGTCTTGTCACTTATCGAACCCTTTCGCCTTGCTCCATTTTCATTAGAGATTGAAGATTTTCAGCGAAGACTGAATATCGAAGAGATTAGCGTGAGTAAATCGCAAATCAAACTGGGCTACCTGTTGTCGTTATAGTCTGTAACTACGCAATGATTATTTATGCTATTTCAGCAGCCAGTTCGACGTATAACTTGCTGCGTAGCGATTTCAGAATGAAGATTCTTATCGACGTAGTGCCACGAGCAGTCTTGACACTCATCGAACCGTCTCGCGTTGCTCCATATTGATTACAGATTGGAGATTCTCATCGACGTAGTGCCACAAGCAGTCTTGGCACTTATCGAACCCTCTCGCCTTGCGCCATATTCATTAGAGATTGAATATTCTCATCGACGTAGTGCCACGAGCAGTCTTGACACTCATCGAATCCTCTCGCCTTGCTCCATATTCATTAGAGATTGAAGATTTTCAGCATAGACTGAATATCGAAGAGATTAGAGTTAGTAAATCGCAAATCAAACTGGGCTACCTGTTCGTAATATAGTCTGTAACAACGCAATGATTATTCATGCTATTTCAGCAGCCAGTTCGGCGTATAACTTGCTGCGTAGCCATTTCAGATTGAAGATTCTTATCGACGTAGTGCCACGAGCAGTCTTGACACTCATCGAACCCTCTCGCCTTGCTCCATATTCATTTGAGATTGAAAATTCTCATTGACGTAGTGCCACGAGCAGTCTTGACACTCATCGAACCCTCTCGCTTCGCACCATATTCATTAGAGATTGAAGATTTTCAGCATAGACTGAATATCGAAGAGATTAGCGTTAGTAAATCGCAAATCAAACTGGGCTACCTGTTCGTAATATAGTCTGTAACAACGCAATGATTATTTATGCTATTTCAGCAGCCAGTTCGGCGTATAACTTGCTGCGTAGCCATTTCAGATTGAAGATTCTTATCGACGTAGTATCACGCGCAGTCTTGACACTCATCGAACCCTCTCGCCTTGCTCCATATTCATTTGAGATTGAAAATTCTCATCGACGTAGTGCCACGAGCAGTCTTGACACTCATCGAACCCTCTCGCTTTGCACCATATTCATTAGAGATTGAAGATTCTCATCGACGTAGTGCCACGAGCAGTCTTGGCACTCATCAAACCCTCTCGCCTTGCTCCATATTCATTGGAGATTGAAGATTTTCAGCATAGACTGAATATCGAAGAGATTAGCGTGAGTAAATCGCAAATCAAACTGGGCTACCTGTTGTTATTATAGTCTGTAACTACGCAATGATTATTTATGCTATTTCAGTAGCCAGTTCAGCGTATAACTTGCTGCGTAGCCATTTCAGATTGAAGATTCTTATCGACGTAGTGCCACGAGCAGTCTTGACACTCATCGAACCCTCTCGCCTTGCTCCATATTCATTTGAGATTGAAAATTCTCATCGACGTAGTGCCACGAGCAGTCTTGACACTCATCGAACCCTCTCGCCTTGCACCATATTCATTAGAGATTGAAGATTCTCATCGACGTAGTGCCACGAGCAGTCTTGGCACTCATCGAACCCTCTCGCCTTGCTCCATATTCATTAGAGATTGAACATTTTCAGCATAGACTGAACTTTGAAGAGATTATCGTGAGTAAATCGCAAATCAAACTGGGCTACCTGTTGTTGTTATAGTCTGTAACTACGCAATGATTATTTATGCTATTTCAGCAGCTAGTTCAGCGTATTACTCGCTCCGTAGCCATTTGAGATTGAAAATTCTCATCGACGTAGTGCAACGAACAGTCTTGACACTCATCGAACCCTGTCGCCTTGCACCATATTCATTAGAGATTGAATATTCTCATCGACGTAGTGCTACAAGCAGTCTTGGCACTCATCAAACCCTCTCGCCTTGCTCCAGATTCATCAGAGATTCAAGATTTTCAGCATAGACTGAATATCGAAGAGATTAGCGTGAGTAAATCGCAAATCAAATTGGGCTCCCTGTTGTTATTATAGTCTGTAACTACGCAATGATTATTTATGCTATTTCAGCAGCCAGTTCGGCGTATAACTTGCTGCGTAGCCGTTTCAGATTGAAGATTCTTATCGACGTAGAGCCACGAGCAGTCTTGACACTCATCGAACCCTCTCGCCTTGCTATATATTCATTACAGATTGAAGATTCTCATCGACGTAGTGCCACGAGCAGTCTTGGCACTCATCAAACCCTCTCGCCTTGCTCCATATTCATTAGAGATCGCAGATTTTCAGCATAGACTGAATATCGAAGAGATTAGCGTGAGTAAATCGCAAATCAAACTGGGCTACCTGTTGTCGTTATAGTCTGTAACTACGCAATGATTATTTATGCTATTTCAGCAGCCAGTTCGACGTATAACTTGCTGCGTAGCGATTTCAGAATGAAGATTCTTATCGACGTAGTGCCACGAGCAGTCTTGACACTCATCGAACCCTCTCGCGTTGCTCCATATTGATTACAGATTGGAGATTCTCATCGACGTAGTGCCACAAGCAGTCTTGGCACTTATCGAACCCTCTCGCCTTGCGCCATATTCATTAGAGATTGAATATTCTCATCGACGTAGTGCCACGAGCAGTCTTGACACTCATCGAATCCTCTCGCCTTGCTCCATATTCATTAGAGATTGAAGATTTTCAGCATAGACTGAATATCGAAGAGATTAGAGTTAGTAAATCGCAAATCAAACTGGGCTACCTGTTCGTAATATAGTCTGTAACAACGCAATGATTATTCATGCTATTTCAGCAGCCAGTTCGGCGTATAACTTGCTGCGTAGCCATTTCAGATTGAAGATTCTTATCGACGTAGTGCCACGAGCAGTCTTGACACTCATCGAACCCTCTCGCCTCGCTCCATATTCATTTGAGATTGAAAATTCTCATTGACGTAGTGCCACGAGCAGTCTTGACACTCATCGAACCCTCTCGCTTCGCACCATATTCATTAGAGATTGAAGATTCTTATCGACGTAGTGCCACGAGCAGTCTTGGCACTCATCAAACCCTCTCGCCTTGCTCCATATTCATTGGAGATTGAAGATTTTCAGCATAGACTAAATATCGAAGAGATTAGCGTGAGTAAATCGCAAATCAAACTGGGCTACCTGTTGTTATTATAGTCTGTAACTACGCAATGATTATTTATGCTATTTCAGTAGCCAGTTCAGCGTATAACTTGCTGCGTAGCCATTTCAGATTGAAGATTCTTATCGACGTAGTGCCACGAGCAGTCTTGACACTCATCGAACCCTCTCGCCTTGCTCCATATTCATTAGAGATTATAGATTCTCATCGACGTAGTGCCACGAGCAGTCTTGACACTCATCGAACCCTCTCGCCTTGCTCCATATTCATTAGAGATTGAAGATTTTCAGCATAGACTGAATATCGAAGAGATTAGCGTTAGTAAATCGCAAATCAAACTGGGCTACCTGTTCGTAATATAGTCTGTAACAACGCAATGATTATTTATGCTATTTCAGCAGCCAGTTCGGCGTATAACTTGCTGCGTAGCCATTTCAGATTGAAGATTCTTATCGACGTAGTATCACGCGCAGTCTTGACACTCATCGAACCCTCTCGCCTTGCTCCATATTCATTTGAGATTGAAAATTCTCATCGACGTAGTGCCACGAGCAGTCTTGACACTCATCGAACCCTCTCGCTTTGCACCATATTCATTAGAGATTGAAGATTCTCATCGACGTAGTGCCACGAGCAGTCTTGGCACTCATCAAACCCTCTCGGCTTGCTCCATATTCATTGGAGATTGAAGATTTTCAGCATAGACTGAATATCGAAGAGATTAGCGTGAGTAAATCGCAAATCAAACTGGGCTACCTGTTGTTATTATAGTCTGTAACTACGCAATGATTATTTATGCTATTTCAGTAGCCAGTTCAGCGTATAACTTGCTGCGTAGCCATTTCAGATTGAAGATTCTTATCGACGTAGTGCCACGAGCAGTCTTGACACTCATCGAACCCTCTCGCCTTGCTCCATATTCATTTGAGATTGAAAATTCTCATCGACGTAGTGCCACGAGCAGTCTTGACACTCATCGAACCCTCTCGCCTTGCACCATATTCATTAGAGATTGAAGATTCTCATCGACGTAGTGCCACGAGCAGTCTTGGCACTCATCAAACCCTCTCGCCTTGCTCCATATTCATTGGAGATTGAAGATTTTCAGCATAGACTGAATATGGAAGAGATTAGCGTGAGTAAATCGCAAATCAAACTGGGCTACCTGTTGTTATTATAGTCTGTAACTACGCAATGATTATTTATGCTATTTCAGCAGCCAGTTCGGCGTATAACTTGCTGCGTAGCCATTTCAGATTGAAGATTCTTATCGACGTAGTATCACGCGCAGTCTTGACACTCATCGAACCCTCTCGCCTTGCTCCATATTCATTTGAGATTGAAAATTCTCATCGACGTAGTGCCACGAGCAGTCTTGACACTCATCGAACCCTCTCGCTTTGCACCATATTCATTAGAGATTGAAGATTCTCATCGACGTAGTGCCACGAGCAGTCTTGGCACTCATCAAACCCTCTCGCCTTGCTCCATATTCATTGGAGATTGAAGATTTTCAGCATAGACTGAATATCGAAGAGATAAGCGTGAGTAAATCGCAAATCAAACTGGGCTACCTGTTGTTATTATAGTCTGTAACTACGCAATGATTATTTATGCTATTTCAGTAGCCAGTTCAGCGTATAACTTGCTGCGTAGCCATTTCAGATTGAAGATTCTTATCGACGTAGTGCCACGAGCAGTCTTGACACTCATCGAACCCCCTCGCCTTGCTCCATATTCATTTGAGATTGAAAATTCTCATGGATGTAGTGCCACGAGCAGTCTTGACACTCATCGAACCCTCTCGCCTTGCACCATATTCATTAGAGATTGAAGATTCTCATCGACGTAGTGCCACGAGCAGTCTTGGCACTCATCAAACCCTCTCGCCTTGCTCCATATTCATTGGAGATTGAAGATTTTCAGCATAGACTGAATATGGAAGAGATTAGCGTGAGTAAATCGCAAATCAAACTGGGCTACCTGTTGTTATTATAGTCTGTAACTACGCAATGATTATTTATGCTATTTCAGCAGCTAGTTCAGCGTATTACTCGCTCCGTAGCCATTTGAGATTGAAAATTCTCATCGACGTAGTGCAACGAACAGTCTTGACACTCATCGAACCCTGTCGCCTTGCACCATATTCATTAGAGATTGAATATTCTCATCGACGTAGTGCTACAAGCAGTCTTGGCACTCATCAAACCCTCTCGCCTTGCTCCAGATTCATCAGAGATTCAAGATTTTCAGCATAGACTGAATATCGAAGAGATTAGCGTGAGTAAATCGCAAATCAAACTGGGCTCCCTGTTGTTATTATAGTCTGTAACTACGCAATGATTATTTATGCTATTTCAGCAGCCAGTTCGGCGTATAACTTGCTGCGTAGCCGTTTCAGATTGAAGATTCTTATCGACGTAGAACCACGAGCAGTCTTGACACTCATCGAACCCTCTCGCCTTGCTATATATTCATTACAGATTGAAGATTCTCATCGACGTAGTGCCACGAGCAGTCTTGGCACTCATCAAACCCTCTCGCCTTGCTCCATATTCATTAGAGATCGCAGATTTTCAGCATAGACTGAATATCGAAGAGATTAGCGTGAGTAAATCGCAAATCAAACTGGGCTACCTGTTGTTATTATAGTCTGTAACTAAGCAATCATTATTTATGCTATTTCAGCAGCCAGTTCAGCGTATAACTTGCTGCGTAGCCATTTGAGATTGAAATTTCTCATCGACGTAGTGCCACGAGCAGTGTTGACACTCATCGAACCCTCTCGCCTTGCTCCATATTCATTAGAGATTGAAGATTCTCATCGACGTAGTGCCACGAGCAGTCTTGGCACTTATCGAACCCTTTCGCCTTGCTCCATTTTCATTAGAGATTGAAGATTTTCAGCGAAGACTGAATATCGAAGAGATTAGCGTGAGTAAATCGCAAATCAAACTGGGCTACCTGTTGTCGTTATAGTCTGTAACTACGCAATGATTATTTATGCTATTTCAGCAGCCAGTTCGACGTATAACTTGCTGCGTAGCGATTTCAGAATGAAGATTCTTATCGACGTAGTGCCACGAGCAGTCTTGACACTCATCGAACCCTCTCGCGTTGCTCCATATTGATTACAGATTGGAGATTCTCATCGACGTAGTGCCACAAGCAGTCTTGGCACTTATCGAACCCTCTCGCCTTGCGCCATATTCATTAGAGATTGAATATTCTCATCGACGTAGTGCCACGAGCAGTCTTGACACTCATCGAATCCTCTCGCCTTGCTCCATATTCATTAGAGATTGAAGATTTTCAGCATAGACTGAATATCGAAGAGATTAGAGTTAGTAAATCGCAAATCAAACTGGGCTACCTGTTCGTAATATAGTCTGTAACAACGCAATGATTATTCATGCTATTTCAGCAGCCAGTTCGGCGTATAACTTGCTGCGTAGCCATTTCAGATTGAAGATTCTTATCGACGTAGTGCCACGAGCAGTCTTGACACTCATCGAACCCTCTCGCCTCGCTCCATATTCATTTGAGATGGAAAATTCTCATTGACGTAGTGCCACGAGCAGTCTTGACACTCATCGAACCCTCTCGCTTCGCACCATATTCATTAGAGATTGAAGATTCTTATCGACGTAGTGCCACGAGCAGTCTTGGCACTCATCAAACCCTCTCGCCTTGCTCCATATTCATTGGAGATTGAAGATTTTCAGCATAGACTAAATATCGAAGAGATTAGCGTGAGTAAATCGCAAATCAAACTGGGCTACCTGTTGTTATTATAGTCTGTAACTACGCAATGATTATTTATGCTATTTCAGTAGCCAGTTCAGCGTATAACTTGCTGCGTAGCCATTTCAGATTGAAGATTCTTATCGACGTAGTGCCACGAGCAGTCTTGACACTCATCGAACCCTCTCGCCTTGCTCCATATTCATTAGAGATTATAGATTCTCATCGACGTAGTGCCACGAGCAGTCTTGACACTCATCGAACCCTCTCGCCTTGCTCCATATTCATTAGAGATTGAAGATTTTCAGCATAGACTGAATATCGAAGAGATTAGCGTTAGTAAATCGCAAATCAAACTGGGCTACCTGTTCGTAATATAGTCTGTAACAACGCAATGATTATTTATGCTATTTCAGCAGCCAGTTCGGCGTATAACTTGCTGCGTAGCCATTTCAGATTGAAGATTCTTATCGACGTAGTATCACGCGCAGTCTTGACACTCATCGAACCCTCTCGCCTTGCTCCATATTCATTTGAGATTGAAAATTCTCATCGACGTAGTGCCACGAGCAGTCTTGACACTCATCGAACCCTCTCGCTTTGCACCATATTCATTAGAGATTGAAGATTCTCATCGACGTAGTGCCACGAGCAGTCTTGGCACTCATCAAACCCTCTCGCCTTGCTCCATATTCATTGGAGATTGAAGATTTTCAGCATAGACTGAATATCGAAGAGATTAGCGTGAGTAAATCGCAAATCAAACTGGGCTACCTGTTGTTATTATAGTCTGTAACTACGCAATGATTATTTATGCTATTTCAGTAGCCAGTTCAGCGTATAACTTGCTGCGTAGCCATTTCAGATCGAAGATTCTTATCGACGTAGTGCCACGAGCAGTCTTGACACTCATCGAACCCTCTCACCTTGCTCCATATTCATTTGAGATTGAAAATTCTCATCGACGTAGTGCCACGAGCAGTCTTGACACTCATCGAACCCTCTCGCCTTGCACCATATTCATTAGAGATTGAAGATTCTCATCGACGTAGTGCCACGAGCAGTCTTGGCACTCATCAAACCCTCTCGCCTTGCTCCATATTCATTGGAGATTGAAGATTTTCAGCATAGACTGAATATGGAAGAGATTAGCGTGAGTAAATCGCAAATCAAACTGGGCTACCTGTTGTTATTATAGTCTGTAACTACGCAATGATTATTTATTCTATTTCAGCAGCCAGTTCGGCGTATAACTTGCTGCGTAGCCATTTCAGATTGAAGATTCTTATCGACGTAGTATCACGCGCAGTCTTGACACTCATCGAACCCTCTCGCCTTGCTTTATATTCATTTGAGATTGAAAATTCTCATCGACGTAGTGCCACGAGCAGTCTTGACACTCATCGAACCCTCTCGCTTTGCACCATATTCATTAGAGATTGAAGATTCTCATCGACGTAGTGCCACGAGCAGTCTTGGCACTCATCAAACCCTCTCGCCTTGCTCCATATTCATTGGAGATTGAAGATTTTCAGCATAGACTGAATATCGAAGAGATAAGCGTGAGTAAATCGCAAATCAAACTGGGCTACCTGTTGTTATTATAGTCTGTAACTACGCAATGATTATTTATGCTATTTCAGTAGCCAGTTCAGCGTATAACTTGCTGCGTAGCCATTTCAGATTGAAGATTCTTATCGACGTAGTGCCACGAGCAGTCTTGACACTCATCGAACCCCCTCGCCTTGCTCCATATTCATTTGAGATTGAAAATTCTCATGGATGTAGTGCCACGAGCAGTCTTGACACTCATCGAACCCTCTCGCCTTGCACCATATTCATTAGAGATTGAAGATTCTCATCGACGTAGTGCCACGAGCAGTCTTGGCACTCATCAAACCCTCTCGCCTTGCTCCATATTCATTGGAGATTGAAGATTTTCAGCATAGACTGAATATGGAAGAGATTAGCGTGAGTAAATCGCAAATCAAACTGGGCTACCTGTTGTTATTATAGTCTGTAACTACGCAATGATTATTTATGCTATTTCAGCAGCCAGTTCGGCGTATAACTTGCTGCGTAGCCATTTCAGATTGAAGATTCTTATGGACGTAGTGCCACGAGCAGTCTTGACACTCATCGAACCCTCTCGCCTTGCTCCATGTTCATTTGAGATTGAAAATTCTCATCGACGTAGTGCCACGAGCAGTCTTGACACTCATCGAACCCTCTCGCTTTGCACCATATTCATTAGAGATTGAAGATTCTCATCGACGTAGTGCCACGAGCAGTCTTGGCACTCATCAAACCCTCTCGCCTTGCTCTATATTCATTGGAGATTGAAGATTTTCAGCATAGACTGAATATCGAAGAGATAAGCGTGAGTAAATCGCAAATCAAACTGGGCTACCTGTTGTTATTATAGTCTGTAACTACGCAATGATTATTTATGCTATTTCAGCAGCCAGTTCAGCGTATAACTTGCTGCGTAGCGATTTCAGATTGAAGATTCTCATCGACGTAGTGCCAAGAGCAGTCTTGACACTCATCGAACCCTCTCAGCTTGCTCCATATTCATTAGAGATTGAAGATTCTCATCGACGTAGTGCCACGAGCAGTCTTGGCACTCATCGAACCCTCTCGCCTTGCTCGATATTCATTAGAGATTGAAGATTTTCAGCATAGACTGAATATCGAAGAGATTAGCGTGAGTAAATCGCAAATCAAACTGGGCTACCTGTTGTTATTATAGTCTGTAACTACGCAATGATTATTTATGCTATTTCAGCAGCCAGTTCAGCGTATAACTTGCTGCGTAGCCATTTCAGATTGAAGATTCTCATCGACGTAGTGCTACGAGCAGTCTTGACACTCATCGAACCCTCTCGCCTTGCTCCATATTCATTAGAGATTGAAGATTCTCAGCATAGACTGAATATCGAAGAGATTAGCGTGAGTAAATCGCAAATCAAACTGGGCTACCTGTTGTTATTATAGTCTGTAACTACGCAATGATTATTTATGCTATTTCAGTAGCCAGTTCAGCGTATAACTTGCTGCGTAGCCATTTCAGATCGAAGATTCTTATCGACGTAGTGCCACGAGCAGTCTTGACACTCATCGAACCCTCTCACCTTGCTCCATATTCATTTGAGATTGAAAATTCTCATCGATGTAGTGCCACGAGCAGTCTTGACACTCATCGAACCCTCTCGCCTTGCACCATATTCATTAGAGATTGAAGATTCTCATCGACGTAGTGCCACGAGCAGTCTTGGCACTCATCAAACCCTCTCGCCTTGCTCCATATTCATTGGAGATTGAAGATTTTCAGCATAGACTGAATATGGAAGAGATTAGCGTGAGTAAATCGCAAATCAAACTGGGCTACCTGTTGTTATTATAGTCTGTAACTACGCAATGATTATTTATTCTATTTCAGCAGCCAGTTCGGCGTATAACTTGCTGCGTAGCCATTTCAGATTGAAGATTCTTATCGACGTAGTATCACGCGCAGTCTTGACACTCATCGAACCCTCTCGCCTTGCTTTATATTCATTTGAGATTGAAAATTCTCATCGACGTAGTGCCACGAGCAGTCTTGACACTCATCGAACCCTCTCGCTTTGCACCATATTCATTAGAGATTGAAGATTCTCATCGACGTAGTGCCACGAGCAGTCTTGGCACTCATCAAACCCTCTCGCCTTGCTCCATATTCATTGGAGATTGAAGATTTTCAGCATAGACTGAATATCGAAGAGATAAGCGTGAGTAAATCGCAAATCAAACTGGGCTACCTGTTGTTATTATAGTCTGTAACTACGCAATGATTATTTATGCTATTTCAGTAGCCAGTTCAGCGTATAACTTGCTGCGTAGCCATTTCAGATTGAAGATTCTTATCGACGTAGTGCCACGAGCAGTCTTGACACTCATCGAACCCCCTCGCCTTGCTCCATATTCATTTGAGATTGAAAATTCTCATGGATGTAGTGCCACGAGCAGTCTTGACACTCATCGAACCCTCTCGCCTTGCACCATATTCATTAGAGATTGAAGATTCTCATCGACGTAGTGCCACGAGCAGTCTTGGCACTCATCAAACCCTCTCGCCTTGCTCCATATTCATTGGAGATTGAAGATTTTCAGCATAGACTGAATATGGAAGAGATTAGCGTGAGTAAATCGCAAATCAAACTGGGCTACCTGTTGTTATTATAGTCTGTAACTACGCAATGATTATTTATGCTATTTCAGCAGCCAGTTCGGCGTATAACTTGCTGCGTAGCCATTTCAGATTGAAGATTCTTATGGACGTAGTGCCACGAGCAGTCTTGACACTCATCGAACCCTCTCGCCTTGCTCCATGTTCATTTGAGATTGAAAATTCTCATCGACGTAGTGCCACGAGCAGTCTTGACACTCATCGAACCCTCTCGCTTTGCACCATATTCATTAGAGATTGAAGATTCTCATCGACGTAGTGCCACGAGCAGTCTTGGCACTCATCAAACCCTCTCGCCTTGCTCTATATTCATTGGAGATTGAAGATTTTCAGCATAGACTGAATATCGAAGAGATAAGCGTGAGTAAATCGCAAATCAAACTGGGCTACCTGTTGTTATTATAGTCTGTAACTACGCAATGATTATTTATGCTATTTCAGCAGCCAGTTCAGCGTATAACTTGCTGCGTAGCGATTTCAGATTGAAGATTCTCATCGACGTAGTGCCAAGAGCAGTCTTGACACTCATCGAACCCTCTCAGCTTGCTCCATATTCATTAGAGATTGAAGATTCTCATCGACGTAGTGCCACGAGCAGTCTTGGCACTCATCGAACCCTCTCGCCTTGCTCGATATTCATTAGAGATTGAAGATTTTCAGCATAGACTGAATATCGAAGAGATTAGCGTGAGTAAATCGCAAATCAAACTGGGCTACCTGTTGTTATTATAGTCTGTAACTACGCAATGATTATTTATGCTATTTCAGCAGCCAGTTCAGCGTATAACTTGCTGCGTAGCCATTTCAGATTGAAGATTCTCATCGACGTAGTGCTACGAGCAGTCTTGACACTCATCGAACCCTCTCGCCTTGCTCCATATTCATTAGAGATTGAAGATTCTCAGCATAGACTGAATATCGAAGAGATTAGCGTGGGTAAATCCCAAATCAAACTGGGCTACCTGTTGTTATTATAGTCTGTAACTACGCAATGATTATTTATGCTATTTCAGCAGCCAGTTCAGCGTATAACTTGCTGCGTAGCAATTTCAGAATGAAGATTCTTATCGACGTAG
Organism: Tenthredo livida; assembly: GCA_963992785.1. Lineage (NCBI taxonomy): Eukaryota > Metazoa > Arthropoda > Insecta > Hymenoptera > Tenthredinidae > Tenthredo > Tenthredo livida. The sequence goes on along the minus strand of OZ023072.1, from coordinate 14,278,842 downwards.
TGCCACGAGCAGTCTTGTAACTCGTCGAACCCTCTCGCCTTGCTCCATATTCATTAGAGATTGAAGATTTTCAGCATAGACTGAATATCGAAGAGATTAGCGTGAGTAAATCGCAAATCAAACTGGGCTACCTGTTGTTGTTATAGTCTGTAACTACGCAATGATTAATTATGCTATTTCAGCAGCCAGTTCAGGGTATAACTCGCTGCGTAGCCATTTCAGAATGAAGATTCTTATCGACGTAGTGCCACGAGCAGTCTTGACACTCATCGAACCCTCTCGCCTTGCTCCATATTGATTACAGATTGAAGATTCTCATCGACGTAGTGCCACAAGCAGTCTTGGCACTCATCGAACCCTCTCACCTTGCTCCATATTCATTAGAGATTGAACATTCTCAGCATAGACTGAATATCGAAGAGATTAGCGTAAGTAAATCGCAAATCAAACTGGGCTACCTGTTGTTGTTATAGTCTGTAAACTACGCAATGATTATTTATGCTATTTCAGCAGCCAGTTCAGCGTATAACTCGCTCCGTAGCCATTTGAGATTGAAAATTCTCATCGACGTAGTGCCACGAACAGTCTTGACACTCATCGAACCCTGTCGCCTTGCTATATATTCATTACAGATTGAAGATTCTCATCGACGTAGTGCCACGAGCAGTCTTGGCACTCATCGAAACCTCTCGCCTTGCTCCATATTCATTAGAGATTGCAGATTTCCAGCATAGACTGAATATCGAAGAGATTAGCGTGAGTAAATCGCAAATCAAACTGGGCTACCTGTTGTTATTATAGTCTGTAACTAAGCAATCATTAATTATGCTATTTCAGCAGCCAGTTCAGCGTATAACTTGCTGCGTAGCCATTTGAGATTGAAATTTTTCATCGACGTAGTGCCACGAGCAGTGTTGACACTCATCGAACCCTCTCGCCTTGCTCCATATTCATTAGAGATCGAAGATTCTCATCGACGTAGTGCCACGAGCAGTCTTGGCACTTATCGAACCCTCTCGCCTTGCTCCATTTTCATTAGAGATTGAAGATTTTCAGCGAAGACTGAATATCGAAGAGATTAGCGTGAGTAAATCGCAAATCAAACTGGGCTACCTGTTGTCGTTATAGTCTGTAACTACGCAATGATTATTTATGCTATTTCAGCAGCCAGTTCAGCGTATAACTTGCTGCGTAGCCATTTCAGATTGAAGATTCTTATCGACGTAGTGCCACGAGCAGTCTTGACACTCATCGAACCCTCTCGCCTTGCTCCATATTCATTTGAGATTGAAAATTCTCATCGACGTAGTGCCACGAGCAGTCTTGACACTCATCGAACCCTCTCGCCTTGCACCATATTCATTAGAGATTGAAGATTCTCATCGACGTAGTGCCACGAGCAGTCTTGGCACTCATCAAACCCTCTCGCCTTGCTCCATATTCATTGGAGATTGAAGATTTTCAGCATACACTGAATATGGAAGAGATTAGCGTGAGTAAATCGCAAATCAAACTGGGCTACCTGTTGTTATTATAGTCTGTAACTACGCAATGATTATTTATGCTATTTCAGCAGCCAGTTCGGCGTATAACTTGCTGCGTAGCCATTTCAGATTGAAGATTCTTATGGACGTAGTGCCACGAGCAGTCTTGACACTCATCGAACCCTCTCGCCTTGCTCCATGTTCATTTGAGATTGAAAATTCTCATCGACGTAGTGCCACGAGCAGTCTTGACACTCATCGAACCCTCTTGCTTTGCACCATATTCATTAGAGATTGAAGATTCTCATCGACGTAGTGCCACGAGCAGTCTTGGCACTCATCAAACCCTCTCGCCTTGCTCCATATTCATTGGAGATTGAAGATTTTCAGCATAGACTGAATATCGAAGAGATAAGCGTGAGTAAATCGCAAATCAAACTGGGCTACCTGTTGTTATTATAGTCTGTAACTACGCAATGATTATTTATGCTATTTCAGCAGCCAGTTCGGCGTATAACTTGCTGCGTAGCCATTTCAGATTGAAAATTCTTATCGACGTAGTGCCACGAGCAGTCTTGACACTCATCGAACCCTCTCGCCTTGCTCCATATTCATTTGAGATTGAAAATTCTCATCGACGTAGTGCCACGAGCAGTCTTGACACTCATCGAACCCTCTCGCTTTGCACCATATTCATTAGAGATCAAAGATTCTCATCGACGTAGTGCCACGAGCAGTCTTGGCACTCATCAAACCCTCTCGCCTTGCTCCATATTCATTGGAGATTGAAGATTTCCAGCATAGACTGAATATCGAAGAGATTAGCGTGAGTAAATCGCAAATCAAACTGGGCTACCTGTTGTTATTATAGTCTGTAACTACGCAATGATTATTTATGCTATTTCAGCAGCCAGTTCAGCGTATAACTTGCTGCGTAGCCATTTCAGATTGAAGATTCTCATCGACGTAGTGCTACGAGCAGTCTTGACACTCATCGAACCCTCTCAGCCTGCTCCATATTCATTAGAGATTGAAGATTCTCATCGACGTAGTGCCACGAGCAGTCTTGGCACTCATCGAACCCTCTCGCCTTGCTCTATATTCATTAGAGATTGAAGATTTTCAGCATAGACTGAATATCGAAGAGATTAGCGTGAGTAAATCGCAAATCAAACTGGGCTACCTGTTGTTATTATAGTCTGTAACTACGCAATGATTATTTATGCTATTTCAGCAGCCAGTTCAGCGTATAACTTGCTGCGTAGCCATTTCAGATTGAAGATTCTCATCGACGTAGTGCTACGAGCAGTCTTGACACTCATCGAACCCTCTCAGCTTGCTCCATATTCATTAGAGATTGAAGATTCTCATCGACGTAGTGCCACGAGCAGTTTTGGCACTCATCGAACCCTTTCGCCTTGCTCCATATTCATTAGAGATTGAACATTTTCAGCATAGACTGAATATCGAAGAGATTTGCGTGAGTAAATCGCGAATCAAACTGGGCTACCTGTTGTTGTTATAGTCTGTAATTACGCAATGATTATTTATGCTATTTCAGCAGCCAGTTCAGCGTATAACTTGCTCCGTAGCCATTTGAGATTGAAAATTCTCATCGACGTAGTGCCACGAGCAGTCTTGACACTCATCGAACCCTCTCGCCTCGCTCCATATTGATTACAGATTGAAGATTCTCATCGACGTAGTGCCACGAGCAGTCTTGGCACTCATCGAACCCTCTTGCCTAGCTCCATATTCATCAGAGATTGAAGATTTTCAGCATAGACTGAATATCGAAGAGATTAGCGTGAGTAAATCGCAAATCAAACTGGCCTACCTGTTGTTATTATAGTCTGTAATGTAACATATTCAGCGATATATTCCGAATATATCAGCTGAAATAGATCGAACAAAAGGCCAGAGGATTATACTAATCCTCTGCAGTCGAGCACGACGTTGCGAAGCCAAAGGAGTGGGGATTTCAACTATATAAGGAACGCGCTCAGCAGGCATCGGCAGCGTTCGTAGGCAAGGCGTCACAGCAACTCATTTCATGTTTCGGAGTGTCGAAAGGCAAAGCGCCTCGACAACTCAATCTTTGTTTAATATAAAATCACTTGCCTACATTATTTCGCCTTGATTTAATTGTCGGAAATAACTTCATTGTATTAGCGTCAAATTACAGAAGATATAGCATCACTGATAATTCTAAATTTAATCGATGGGATAGGAGAGAATAGATGTTTCAAAATATAAATTCCGAAGGATAGGAAATAAGCGCCTAGCTTTATTTACAAATATAAAATCGTCACGATCGAATCAAAACCAAGACACGCTCGAGCGTTACAGCAGAGATCATTAGATAATAGGGAAAACTAGAATAAGATTATTTTTGTACTGATCAGAGTAGATTAAATTATGCTTCTTTATTTTTCTTTATTTTGAACGTTGGACTTCATTGATTGTTTCAGCCCCGATTCCCAGCTATTTAACTCCTATAAAAAGCCAGCAGGGAACAGGCTCTGATAAATGCAAAGAGCGCACGGCATCCTATTAAGTTAGCGTGTCCGAGGGCCAAGGCATACGATCACGAGTCTGGCGCACGGTCTCGGAGTCGAGAGATTCCCGGTTCCGTAGAGATCAAGAGTCTCGCGCCAAGTACATTAAAAAATTTTTTTTTCAAGCGCGAGACTCAACGAGTCTATATACCCGAGAGGCAACTACCCTAACCTATAACGCGAACTAGTATCTTCGTTTTCTTTCACCTCACAACATACACGAATTAAAACTGATTTAATCTAGGATGTGGGCATGAAAAGCTTTCATTTGAGCCCTAGATCGATTAAATCGGTGTCCGGAGTACTGAGATATAATTAACTTCAGATTCTGATACCCCGTTTCCTCGTACAATGTTTCTCTTTAGTGTTCTTCTTCTTCTTCCTTGGACTTATCACCCGTTAGGGCATGTAGTCGCTATCCTTAAGTTTCCGAATAGTTAATTTCATTTGAATTACTAGGCATTAAGTTTTGAATATTCTTCTTTGAAAGTTTTTAATTAATTTGATTCATAAAGAGTTCAGTAAGCTTTTTAAATTATTTTCTTAATTTTTTTTTTTTTTTTTTTTTTTTCTTTTTTATATTATTATTATTATTATTATTATTATTATTATTATTATTATTATTATTTTTTTTTTTTAAATAAATTTATTTTTATTGTTTGTTATTTTGTTTAAAATTGGTCCGTAGACTCTCTCCCTCTCCTCCCTGGTGCCCCGCTACTGCGCGTGCTCGGAGGAGTTTCAGATGCGGGAAGGATTTGCAGAGAAATTCGTCCTATCCCCCTCCACGGTCACGGATCCTGGAAGCTTCACAACAACGACTGGTTATATTACTATAACCCGGGAGCTCCTATACCACTATCCATGCCCAAGAACACCAGCGAAAGAAGGGAGAGAAAAAGCGCTACAATCTTATCGAAATTAAATTCCTTTACCCCTAACTTTTCTCTTTTTCTCCCGAGGCTTCTGATATCTTTCAACAAAACCTGAAATCATCCCCGAGGAGCTCAACTACGCTCCCGTCGGCTTGTTAAGGCTTTTTACTTCTGTTTATATTTTTATCTTATGCTCCAGCATGAAGTCAATTACTTTTTTCCTTATTTCAGGCACTCCAATGAAGTTAGCACTGAAATTTTCTGATTTTCTAATTCCTTTGGATGCCAAGAAACCAATTAACTTTTCCCTGTCCGGATTATCCCATATAGGACATGTCCATAGGACATGATTTAAATTCTCTTCCTCCAATGTACACTCGCAATAACTACTGGGAGAAAGTCTAATTTTGTATAAATGTTCATTAAGATTCATGTGGCCTGTCATTATTCTATTGGCTATTATTATTTGTATTCTAGTTGAATCCTCCGTGGCATACCAAGGGGACAGGCTAAATTTAGGAGCATTATCATAGAATAGTCTACCCTTTCTATAATTTTCATCACCGTATAATTCCATTTCCTTATACGTGACTTCAATCATTTGGTGTTTTAATTTCGGATAAACATCTGAACAGTCAAGTTTTACTAATTTAGAGGAATCCAGATTGCCCCCCCAATTTGGCCAACCTGTCAGCCTCTTCATTACCCTGAATCCCCAGGTGACCTGGGACCCAAAGAATCTGCACCAAATTTCCTAGTTCTTTTAATTTATGTATTTTTCCTCTAATATCCCTAAGTGTGAGGTGCATTTTACTATTTAGACCATCCTTACTCAAATTCTCCACAACACTGAGGGAGTCTGTGCATATTAAGTATTTTCCCTGATTATTCAATTTTAATAATTCATCCAATACCACTGATATAGCTAGAGCCTCAATGGAAAAAATACTTAGTTTGCAGTTTACTCTAGCACAAATGCTGATATTTAAATCCCCTGACCATATCCCATATCCAGCTAAGTTATTCCTTTCATCTTTAGAGCCATCCGTGAATAGGCAGGCATAATTTCTATAGTCTGTTCTTATCTCCTCCCTGAACTTCCCTTCTGGTAACGCATCCTTCTGAATTACCCTTCCCTTATCTCTATCTACTAACTCGGATTGAAATAAAGCGAAATAAGGGATAGAGAAGGTAGCCATAACCTCAATACTTCTAACATATTTAATTTCTTCCTGAATGCTTGTCCAGCATTTAATGATGAAAGGAAGACTATCCCTCGATTCTCTTTCTTCATCGGAATAGGTTTCCAAAAGCTCATTTAAAGCAGCCCCAATACCCCTAATACCTGACCCATAATTTTCTAATAGGTTTTTCCTCATCAGAAACCCTCTCCTGACACTGAGCGGAACCATTCCATTAATATGCAATAAAGAATTGATAGGTGTAGATGTAAAGCAACCCGATACTAATCGTAAAGCGCTATTTTGTACTACCTCTAATTTGTAGAGGAATTTTTTTTTTGAATCTGCAAATGCTGGGTAGCCCCATTCAAGGTTAGGCCTGATTAAAGCTTTATAGAACGTTCGCATCGTGGATGGGTGAGCCCCCCACTTAAATGCCGAAATAAATTTAAGCATACTAATCATCTTGTTTGTCTTCTCCACTAAAAATTTAATGTGGGCCTCCCAGTTCATTTTAATGTCCCAAATTACACCCAGATATTTTATGGAAATGTCATTCCAGATTTCCTCCCCATTCGCCTGGAGATAGTATTTGGCTTTGGGAACTTTAACATTTTTTTTTGGGAACAGTAGGAATTTCGTTTTGGGTATGGAGATCTTTAGATCCAGATTGTTAAAATAAATATTCAGTCTGGATATATCCTCGGATAAAATTTTTGTTATGTCTGATATGGTGGAGGCCGCTACAATAAATGTTAAATCGTCGGCAAAAGATATATTAATGGTCATAGGAGAAATTTCATTAATTACCTGAGCGATATATAAATTAAAAAGTAAAGGACTCAATATTGAGCCCTGTGGCAAACCTTTACTCGTGTGTAAAGTATCAATGAAATTCCCTCGGACATATGCATGGATTATTCGCTCGCCAAAGGCCTGTTTAATAAACTGAACAATTTAGTTTTCAATTCCAGTTTGTGCCAAAATTTGGCTGAGTTTATTTATATTAACCTTATCGTAGGCTCCTTCCAAGTCTAAAAAAACTGCTCCCACATATTTTCCCCGAGCTGTGTAAGTATCTATTTTGGATTTAAGCAAAGTTAAGCAGTTGTTACAGGATCTACCGTGTCTGAAGCCATAAAAGCTGTCCGGTAGAATTTCCCTGCTCTCGATATACCATAGGATTCGATTGCTTATTACTCTTTCCATGATTTTTAACATGGCACAAGAAAGAGCAATCGGTCTATATCCTTTATTGTTGGGTTTAGGAATGAGACAAACAATATAATCCTTCCATCTAGCAGGAAGTTTCCCTCTATCCAAGACAAAATTATAATATTTTGTTAGCCAAGCAATCATTGACGGCGGAAAGAATTTAAGGACTTTATAGGCGATGTTATCAATACCTGGAGCTGATTTAGCTTTACTATTATTAATAGCGCTAATTACCTCAGCAACCTTGATCGGTTCTGACATCTCTTTGTTTGGATCTGTATGCGCAATAGGAATTAATTCTGCCTCATTCATTTGGGGATCTAAATTTAATTCAGGTTCATTAGATTGAGAGTAGCCTCCGGTAATTTTTTTTAGCGCTATCTGTAAGTTAGGATCTTTAGTGATAGAATGTGAATCCAAGGATTCAACCGTGGGAAGGCTGAATCTTTTTTTGAAACCTTTCAGTTTATCCCATATTTTACCAATAGACATAGTAGGGGACAAACTTGAACAAAATTCTCTAAAACCTAAATCCTTAGCTTTTTTAATTACTTTCTTCGCTTCCTTCTTTGTTTTACAAAAGGCTACCCATTTTCCCATGGAACAATCGTTTAGATATTCCTTTTGCGCTAATTTCCTTCTATTTATCGCTTCGCTACAATCCTTGTTCCACCACAAGGCCGGGATGGGTGATTTCCCCTTATTATTTTCACCAGTATTTAGTGTAGCTTCACACTTGAGTAAGCTAGAGATTATAAAATCTTCAAACTTATCATATAATTCCAAAAAATTATCCTCGTTAATTAGGAAATCTTCCTCTCTAAAATCTTTTTCGAAGTGCGAGGAGAGTCTTTTCCAATCAACTTTATTTGTGTTCAGTTTAGATCTATTCGGTATAGATATTAGAGACTGATTATTTATGGTGGTAAGCATGGGAAGGTGGTCGCTACCCATAGAATCTATACCAACATCCCAAGATAAGGACCCCGCAATGTCCGGAGAGGCCAGAACCAAATCCGGGACACTTATTTTAGCTGAGCCTGGGACTATCCTGGTTGCCTTACCGTTGTTTAGTATTGCTATGCCCATTTCTTTAGTTAATTCCTCAATATATTTGCCCCTTGCATTAAAAATTTCGCTACCCCATGAGGCAGCCTGGGCATTAAAGTCCCTCATAATTAAAGTGTTGTTAAAGGAAACCATTTCCTCTAAAACTGATTTAAGGATGTTTTTATTTAGAATTATTCCAGGGGACATGTAGATTTGAAAGATATGGACAATAATGCCCTTATTAAATAGTTTTGCTCCAATTATTTCCACTCCGATAGGAATGATTATTTTTAGGTCGATTTTTGAGTATTGTATATTATTACGAATATATAGTAACATCCCTCCTCTTCCGGAGCCGTCATTTCTATCACGTCTGATCGGGTTAAAATCTTTTAAGACGTTTGTGTGGTAGTGATCCTTATAGTTGGTTTCAGATATACCAATGACATCAAACTCATTTTTGATGTTTAATATATCTCCTATTTTATCTTTTAAGCCATTAGCGTTCCAAGTGACAATTCTCGTCATCGTTCCGCCATAAAACCGTTATCCCTTACCGTAGGTTGAGGACCGGTCTTCTAACTTCTGTAACTAGTTTATTTTAATCTACCTCAGCTTTTTCTTATCTTCTATATTGGCTGATGGCCTTAATCAGAGTTAAGAATTAATTTTCTTACCCTAATCTCCTATTCTAAATGTAGGACCTAGTTAACTATTATTAAATACTATGCTAACTAGACTACCTTAATGGACATACCCGTTGTCCGGAATAGTTTCGGGAGATTATCTCTTACCCGCATCACCTTACCTTTTTTTTTTTTATTTTTTTATTTATTTTTGATTCTTTTTCTTTTTGACCCAAAAACTAATTCGATACGTGTGAATTTATCCCGCCACCTCTACCGGGAGATTATGTGGAAATGAAAGGCTCCAAGCGCGCGAACTTTGATTTACCTAAATCTCATTGGTCAGCAGAATAGCGCCAGGGACTCCACTCACTTCTCAGTAATATCCCTAGTTCTGTCGTCTGCTAGATTCACACAAACATAACCTATTCCTGCAACGGTCTGCCGCCATTTGTATTTGACAACAATCAGAAACAAATAGCAGACGGACTCTAGGGATATTCGTGGCGAGTCTGAAATTGGTGACCCTCGAAATATTCGAATAAATCAGCGCCTGCGCGTTTGGAGCCTTTCATTTCCACATAATCTCCCGGTATATTAGATGTAATTTTTTTATTTTATTTTTTTTTTTTTTAACCCCACCTAAATCTATATACCTTATTACTAACCTAACCTAATGAGATAATTTTTTTTTTTTTTTTTTTTTTTTTATTGTGTTGCTTTTGAATACAACTATTTACCACCTTGAGGGGCAAAGAGGCCTCCTGAAGGATGTTCTATTACTGTTTGTTCAACCATCTCAGCCGTGTTAGATTCTGGATCATTAACCAATATTGTTTCCCCTTCAGTTACTATAGATTCCTCAACTGTTTCAAACACAGCCGGATTATTTGCACCTATTACGACCGGGTTGCGTGGAGTCACATTGTCCAGTGAGCTTATTATGAGATCTACAATAATTGGGTGGGAATTTACGTACTGATCTATGAGATATTCCTTTGCTAGGTTCAGCGCCTGAAAGTTGCTATTTCCTAATTTAGCTTTTAGAGAGTTAACTTCACTGTGAAATGAATAGAAAAGGCATTCCTGGCTAGATGCTACATGAGGTTCGTGACAATTAGCGCATCTGATCTCATATTTACAGTCTCCATCATGGGAGATCCCACAGTTGCAGCAACGTGAAGCGTTTCTACACTTGCCCTCAATGTGTCCATACCCTTGGCATTTAAAGCATCTCCTAATAGGAGGGGTGTAATTTAATACTTTAACTGGGCAATAATATATATCAATTTCCTTCGGGATTTCACCCCGACAATAGATTTTAATCTCATCCGAGTCAACCCACTCGGCTCCGTTTTCTCCCTCAGTATCAACAGCCCTCTGACGACCTCTTTCTACACTTTTTATTTTGGTCCTAACTTCTTCGCTAAAACCTTTAATTACATCCTCTAAAGATAATTCAGGAGTGACATCGTGGATTAATTTACATGGATAAATTGCTTGGTCCGGAATCAAGGCAAACCAACTTGGGTCTAATTTTCTAACTCCATATTTCATAAACTCGTTAGCCTGTGTCCCTGACTCAAATATCAAACAAACTTTCTGTGGTCCGGCTTTAAAAATTTTTTTTGCCGTAATCCCTTGTTCCACAAGCCTCTTACCTATCATCATCCGATGGTAGTTACCTAGGCTATAGTTCTGTCTGCAATCATACATATGTAAGAAAAACGGCCCCTCATCGCCAGCAGAGTAAATATTATTGTTCCAGACCTCAAGGACCCATGGGTTCTCATCCACATTAATTCCGCGATATTTCTCTAAATTTTTTTTGGTATGTGGGGAAACTGCCAGTTTTTTATTTGAGTGGTTTATCTTGCCAATACCTGAGTTCGAAGAATCGCTACCACCACTCGTATTTAACGGAGCAGTTCTTTTACTCATTCTGGAGTTGAAACTATATCCTCGTACTAAAGAAACCTTTCAAAAGGAAATAATTTCAACGGTCTGCTCCCCCTTCTTTAGACCAACCCAATGATTCAGAAGCAAAAGATAGTAAGTTCGTTATCACTAGCCAACCCCACCAATCACATGCAAAAGAAAAAGTAAAAAGCCAAAAGCAGTAAATAAAAAAGGAAAGGAAAAGAGAAAAGAAAAAGAAAATTCAAGCCAAATGATAAGCACCAAATGAGCTACGTAAACTAGGATATTATATGTTACTTGGGAGTGGATAACAAGATGAGTCCCTTTGTACGTTGTCACGTGTTCGCGTGCTTCTGGATCCTCCGTCACGAATCCAACTCCAGTTACATCAACTCTGAAACCTCTGGGGAGTTTCTCTAGTGACTCTTCTTAGTATTCCAAGAATAATCTGTAGATCTTAGTGTATGGATTTATTCCAAAATTCCAAGGCTCGATGAAAAGAACATAGGCTCTCGATTCAAAGCACGTTTGGGTATCCAAGATAACCCATACAGGACACCATTTCCGAAAGTCTCCCTCCCAGTAAGGATTTTTGTTTCGGTTTAGAAATATAAAGTTAGCAACTCTTTTGATTAACGGAGTGTCTAGTCGTCCGACAACCGTACGAATAAGCTCAAAATTATTCGTCCGACAACCGTACGAATAAGCTCAAAATTATTCGTCCGACAACCGGACGAATAACCTCAAAATTATTCGTCCGACAAGTTTGAAGAATCTTTGAAAAACAGGTAACAATATTCCCAAAAAATCAACGCTGCGAACAGGAATATCGGATTAGTGGCATTCATATGTGCGATGAACTGGGCGGCGAGAACGTAATCGTAAAGCATCTGTAAAGCGAATTTTCAACGGACGCGTTTGAATGGCGACTGCTCCAGCGTCATGCATTACCATCGGGACATCGAGGTAAGTAATTTATAGATTTATTTTGGAGTAGAGCACTTATCGACCGTACATGAAACCAAATTTAGCGTCGAATTCTTCTTTATCGGAATTACGTTTTTTCATTCAATAAATGTGCATACCTGTTTGAAACTTGGGACCAAATGGAAAAGAAATGACATTATACAAATAATGAGTATAGACAAGAAGATCTGTATGAAAAAGTTGCAGCATTTGTCAAGCGGCGAAATGGCGTAGTGGTTAGGGCGTGCGACTAGTAATGCGAATATCGGCGAGCGGTGGTTCGAATCCCACAATGAACGGAAATCGAAAAAAAAAAAATTGCGGCGTGCGTGCGTTTTTCGGTTATATCGGATACTAAGATCCCCCCTGCCGAAAGGAATCAACATTGTGACAGTCGACAGTAGAAGCATCGTCGCATTTTTATTTTTTCTAACTCTGAAGATTTACCGCGCGGATTTCAGTGCAATCAAGTATGTTTGAGTTTTGGATTGTACAAAAATTTTATGAAAAACGGTAGAAGTATGTTTATGGTATCTCATTATCGTTATTACGTACCATTATGTAATTGATACGTTAACAGTAAAGATCAACAAAATTTAGCCGTATTATAATTTCTTTCGATAGATAAATCTTCTGTCCGAGAAGCCAAGTTTTCGTATGGATAACCGTTTAATATCTTCCGAAAATCACTGAAGTAGAACATGAAATAAAGTGCATTCGTTCAATATGCTCTATAGATCTGGTCCATATCTCCGTGGACTAATTCTCCTCGGCAAAAAATTCATGGACGAAATCTACTACGATGAAATCTTCACTCGGCAAAAATCAAGAGACTCGGTAGAGTCTCACGCCAAGTACATTAAAAAAAAAATTTTTCAAGCGCGAGACTCAACGAGTCTATATACCCGAGAGGCAGCTACCCTAACCTATACCGCGAACTAGTATCTTCGTTTTCTGTCACCTCACAATATACACGAATTGAAACTAATTTAATCTAGGATGTGGGTATGACAAGCTTTCATTTAAGCCTTAGATCGATTAAATCGGTGTCCGGAGTGCTGAGATATGATTAACTAGAAATTCTGATACCCCGTTTCATCGTACAATTTTTCTCTTTAGTCGTCGTCGTCTTCAGACCAAGATTCACATTCAAACCATTCCTATATAAAATCACTAGACGGGAAACCACACAAAAGTTGTATAAAGTGACGTCAGTATACAAGATAGTTCCGACGTAGATAGCGCCAGTATCGCAGACAGAAACCGTCTGCTACACTAGCAGACGCGTGTTGTCATTTCATATTTTTAAATCCAAATAAAGGAAATAAAAGAAAGTACGAGCAATGCTTAATGAAAAATTTGAACGTACAAAAACTAGCGAATACCTCCCAAAAGCCACTTAGGTGTGAAAACCTCACACCAAGTACATTCAAGTGATAGCCACCAACAAAAATGTTTCGATAGGTTAATTATCTTAAATCCTACGATCTTGAGCTTTTGAGGTTATGCGAATCGACTGACGTGTAAAATTCATAGTGATAAATAGTAATCATAATTTTGAACGGATAATTTTACGATTAGGCTTACCTTGTATGACACAAGACTGTTAGATGACTATTAACTGACTATTACCTCTATATTTTATTCACTTATACATTGTAGATTTGGCTTATTTCCATTCACGAATGCAATTATCGGAGGAAACGGTGTTTTGGGGATTCAATTTTCTAGCAAGTCACCGCCTGAGGAAGTCTGAGAATAGAACATCAAGAAAAAATGTTAAAGTTGAAAAATATCAGGATAGCATGATTTCATATAAGGAACGGCAAGGAGCCAGACCAACAAAGCCGAGTTCAAACGTTGGATTGCAACAAATTCCACTTCAAGCTCGATGTTAGGCTCATTTCTAGAGGCTCGTCTGGTCGGGCCTAAACTGTGAGTCAACGTTATGTGTAGGATTTCAACGAGTTCTATATTTTATCTCGGTATCCTCTAGTCCAAACGAGACTGTAAGTCGACGTTGTGTGTTGGACTACGATAGGCTTTATTCTACACTCCACGTCAACGTAATGCCTTGACCTTCGGTGAAGATAATTTTTTAATCCATGTTTTACAATTAGCTTAGATTCTCCGCTCAGAAGCTTAATCAAATTCAGATTAGTGCTATCACGACAAATGGTGAGAATAAAAATACTGATTCAATATTAAAGAAATGATCGATCGACTTCCTCTTTCTCAGATGATAGAGATTCTGATTTATATTTATTTATTATTTGTAGACTCAGCGTATAATCATTCATGAATGGAATTATTGAAGAAAAATCTTTCTTATGGATTGTTTAATTTTGTAGCGGGCTGCCATATAAGACGTGAGGATGATGAAAGAGAACGCTTGGGTTGCAAAGTATCGATATAGTGTGATTCGATAGGAGAAACGGCAAGAGTCAGACGAAGAGAGCAGAATGCGAGTGTTTGACTTCATAAACTTCCATTTTATGCTCTACGCTAGTCTTGCATGAATAGGCTCAATTCCAAATATTTTGATACCTTCTGTTCAGAACCGAACTGGAAGTTGACGTTATGAGTCCGGGACGCGTACATGTTCTTTTTGCAGAGGTTGCAATACATATATCTGATATTTATATATATTTAGTCATGAGCAGGAACTATAACCCTGCGTGCAAGTAACTCCGCCATTGCCGGTCCCAGGCCCAGATGAGACAGGAGGAGGGCTGCACGCAGGGTTAGATGTTGTAGGTATAAAAAATTATTGTAGTGGAACAATTTGTAAACGTTATGAAAGTACATTACGCGTCACTCTACAAATTTGAGACTTGGGGAAAATTAGGAGCACACGCGTGCTCGTTGCTGTTGACGTTCCTGCTTATCGAGGGACTTCGAGCGGTATGAAATAGCACAAAACAACCGAGCGAGCGTAGCGAGCGAGCACAATTATTAGGTGGTCAAGCAAAATTTTACAAAAAGTAGTGAAATCAACCCCAAAAAGCACCTTCGGTGCAAAAACCTTCCGCCAAGTCCATTAATGTGTAGATCGCTCCACCAAAAAAATAGTCAAAGGTTGTGCTCGCTCACTCGATTGGTTCATGATTATCAACATACAAAAGCATTGAAATCAGATACAACTGCCAAGTACCTGTAGAATGATAAAAGTTTGTAATTGAAAAATTTGTTCAAACTAAATAACGTTGTACTCGTTCGCTCGCTGCGCTCGCTCACTCTATTGGCTTATGATTATGGGTTGAAAAAACAATTCCGATGAAGAAATTGAAGATGTCAACATTTATCAAAAAATATTCATAACGAAAAAATAATCAAAAAAAAATTTGAAAAAAAAAATTGGAGGTAGTGGTACTTGGGGGGCCTTTTGTAGAAAAAGAAATATAAAATATCGATCGCGAACCATGTCAATGTCATCTGATAGATATTCAAACATTGGCCCACCAACGTACCACGGACTCCAAATTTTTTTTTCAAATTTTTTTTTAAATATTTTTTCGTTATGATTATTTTTTGATAAATGTTGACATCTTCAATTTCTTCATCCGAATTGTTTTTTCAACCCATAATCATAAGCCAATAGAGTGAGCGAGCGCAGCGAGCGAACGAGTACAACGTTATTTAGTTTGAACAAATTTTTCAATTACAAACTTTTATCATTCTACAGGTACTTGGCAGTTGTATCTGATTTCAATACTTTTGTATGTTGATAATCATCAACCAATCGAGTGACCGAGCACAACCTTTGACTATTTTTTTGGTGGAGCGATCTACACATTAATGGACTTGGCGGAAGGTTTTTGCACCGATTTCAGTGAACAAAACTTCCATCTTTTTAAAATTTCAATAGTTGTGGCTATCGGAAGGCGAGAATAGATTAGGACTTTTTGGAATCCCATCCGAGAATCCGCCCACTAGGTGGTCTCCGGGCAAGAGGGATGATTTTCGTTAAATACCCACGTGCGAAGCGCGTGGGCAACTCACCCGGTGGTTATCGCACCCACAAAGGCTAAAATAGGTTAGGCCACCCCACTGATCCCACACATACACACACACACACACACACACACACACACACACACACACACACACACACACACACACGCGAAATACTCAGCCGGTCGTTGTGGCTTTCAAAAGGCTAGGACAGGTTAGGCTATTTTTGAATCCCGCCCGAGAATCCGCCCACTAGGTCGTATCCGGGCGAGAGGGATGATTTTTGTTGATTGCCCACGCGCTTCGCGGTGGTTATCGCACCCCCAAAGGCTAGAATAGGTTAGGCCACCCCACTGATCCCACACATACACATACACACACACACACACACACACACACACACATGCGAAATACTCAGCCGGTCGTTGTGACTTTCAAAGGGCTAGGACAGGTTAGGCTTTTTTTGAATCCCGCCCGAGAATCCGCCCACTAGGTGGTATCCGGGCGAGAGGGATGATTTTCGTTGATTACCCACGCGCGAAGCGCGTGGGCAACTCACCCGGTGGTTATCGCACCTCCAAAGGCTAGAATAGGTTAAGCTACCCCACTGATCCCACACATACACATACACATACCTATCGAAATATACGAAATATCTATCCTGCGGTTGTGGTTTCAAAAAGGCTAGAATAGGTTGGGCGACTCCACTGATCTCACACACACACACACGAAATACCCAGCCGATGGTTGTGACTTTCAAAAGGAAGATAAAATATATCCCAATTGCAATTATTGCAATACCTCAAAACGTGTGCCGACGGACAATCAGTGAAATAGAATCCTTCAATAATATTCGAGGACCATATTTTATTAATGTACTCATTATTAACTGTATATAAGGCTCAACAATTATTATCAGATTTCAAGATTATTGGAATAATTACTTCCGTCGTTTTTTCGCAAGTAACACTGATATGTTGTACAGGTGTATCGTTTCGTTGACAATAAAGATCGTGTGAGGACTAAATCATCGCCTTTTTAATGCCTTCCAGTAATAATATTACTAATTATACAATATAGTTCATAGTTATCATACTTATATATATTGTGACGTGGTATTTAGAAATTCCCCGCCACAAGGCGATTCTATCGAGAATGCGACGATGCGTGGCGTGGACAGGGTCTCCAGGAAAAGAGAAAATTTAGGGAAAACAATTAGATTTAATTAACGCTATTGTTTTTTTTGTAAACTATGTAATCTCGAGCTCGATACTCCACGAGACGCCTGTCGTCGTGGGAACTACCGAAGGAAAAGCGATTCTACCGAGCGTAAGAAGCCTCCACTATCGTCAACGACGATTCTGTCGGCGCGCAAACCATGGTTGGTCCAGAAAACCCCAGGGTCAGCGCCTCCTCTCAAGTGGAAAGATCTACCACCTCCAACTATCGGACTGACGGCGTACAGGGATGTGCGAGAAGCACAACGAAATCCTCCCGTCATCCGGAGAGCTACCGCCTACAAGAAAATGCATTTCCGGTACGAGGGTGGTGTACAGGGTCATGTGCAGGTGCATCCTCACAGCCTCCCACCTAATGAATATCGGTCAGTGCAGCTACTATCGTTAAACTGTCTCCGAATCTGTTATCGCGGTCGTGGAGGTTGGTCATGACAACCCGCGGATCAGCGTTCCGACCTACCGAATCTTTTCGTGGGTGAAGCCCTAGTGTGCCGAGACACGAAGCCACCACTAACCTTCTTGTGGATCAACGAATGACGTGAGGCCCTAGGAGAAATATCGGGTGGACGGGCGAGCGAGGCTCCATGTGAGTCCGGCGCCCGGGGATTCAAAAGGAAGGCGGTAATAGGAGCGGTATTAGCAGCGGCAGGGGTGAGGTAGACTTCTCCTATTTTACGTTCGTCAAAATCTGTCGCTCACCGACCAATTAGACTACCGATATGTCACGTGATTGCGCAAATCTGAAGGATGAGCTGACGGCTGGAAATAAAGACTATATAAGGAGGGTACACCTGTTAATCGGTC
Organism: Tenthredo livida; assembly: GCA_963992785.1. Taxonomy (NCBI): domain Eukaryota; kingdom Metazoa; phylum Arthropoda; class Insecta; order Hymenoptera; family Tenthredinidae; genus Tenthredo; species Tenthredo livida. Next base: position 14,260,971 of record OZ023072.1, on the reverse strand, counting down.
TACTCTTCGCTCTAGTCTACGCCACTCATCACGCATCATCACTCATCGAGTCGCACCTATCGTCTATATCGAGTATAATTTAAATAAGTGAATTGTGTTACGTTGAACAACTTGACTAAGGTAAGGTCTTAATTCTTTTGTGAGGACACGAGGTCGTTCGTATAAAGTTCTGGTTATTAATTTGGTTATTGAGCTAAGAGGCTCGTTTTTCGTTATTGAGCTAAGAAGCTCGTCTTTAATTTTTGTTTAATTGATTACCGAACAACCTCGAGTCTGGCTGAGTTACATAGATCTTTCATTGCTTTTTGGCTTTTATTTATTGCTTATCGCTTCTCGTATGGCTTCTATTTCTGATTTAGTTTGTTAGAATAATATTGTGCATGAAATACTGTAGAAAAATACCTTTTCCTGGAGTACCCTGAGCGAAGATAGCCGCGAAGGCTTAGACCTCGCGTATAGTTTAGGTTATTATTATTAATCTGTTATCATTTAGTAAGGTTAAGTCAATTTTGGATAATTTATCATCGTTATTTTGTTAGGTTAGTAAAGTATGATCACTTCGGATAATTTATTATCGTCTGTAACATCTAGTATTGTTTTTGGATAATTTAGTATCGTAACTATCGATTTCGTATCGTCGGAATTTGGTTAAAGATCTATCTATCGTTCTGAATTAATTAGTAGGGAACCTGTACCGTTTGTTACCGATTTTACTGCTTACTAAGTAAAGCATGAGACCCTTAATCTCAGGGTGTGTTATGAAATATAAACTTTTGCATTTGGGTACGAAGTATCGCTCTGTGATACCAAGTCTGGAGTCTAGTCTATTCGTTTTATATCGAGTCAACTCTGACACATTCCTTTGATTTAATTGCGTTATAACTGAGTAAATTCTGTCCCGAACAGTTAGGAAAACTATCGTAACAAATATTTAGTGATATCGCCAATTCTGTATGATTCGACTAAGTTATATAATTTCGTTAATAAATAATTGATTGATGTGATCTCAACTATCTCAAAGAAATAATCTTGTTTTACGTGGTGTACCCTGCCCCTCTATCTAAGGCTTTGTTATCTGAGCTAGTCGAGTTGTCGCTCGACGCATTTCCGTAAGTTTTTGGTTTTTAGTAAGTTATTTGTGTTATCGTATCGAAACGACGCAGTAGCGTCTGGAGCCCAACACTTTGGTAATTAAGTAAGTAACACGGAAAAGTGCCGAATTGTAACCAGATCAGTGGTTTTTCCTCTCCAAATAAAAAACTGCGTTACAATATATATATATGAATATAAAAATATATATAATATGTATTATGGTGATATTCCTAATTATATAATAACCCCAAAAAGCACCTTCGGTGCAAAAACCTTCCGCCAAGTCCATTAATGTGTAGATCACTCCACCAAAAAATAATCAAAGGTTGTGCTCGCTCACTCGATTGGTTGATGATTATCAACATACAAAAGCATTGAAATCACATACAACTGCCAAGTACCTGTAGAATGGTAAAAGTTTTGAATTGAAAAATTTGTTCAAACTAAATAACGTTGTACTCGTACGCTCGCTGCGCTCGCTCACTCTATTGGCTTATGATTATGGGTTGAAAAAACAATTCGGATGAAGAAATTGAAGATGTCAACATTTATCAAAAAATATTTATAACGAAAAAATAATTTAAAAAAAATTTGAAAAAAAAATTTGGAGTCCGTGGTACGTTGGCGGGCCAATGTTTGAATATCTATCAGATTACATTGACATGGTTCGCGATCGATATTTTATATTTCTTTTTCTACAAAAGGCCCCCCAAGTACCACTACCTCCAAATTTTTTTTTCAAATTTTTTTTAAATTATTTTTTCGTTATAAATATTTTTTGATAAATGTTGACATCTTCAATTTCTTCATCCGAATTGGTTTTTCAACCCATAATCATAAGCCAATAGAGTGAGCGAGCGCAGCGAGCGAACGAGTACAACGTTATTTAGTTTGAACAAATTTTTCAATTCAAAACTTTTACCATTCCACAGGTACTTGGCAGTTGTATCTGATTTCAATGCTTTTGTATGTTGATAATCATCAACCAATTGAGTGAGCGAGCACAACCTTTGATTATTTTTTGGTGGAGTGATCTACACATTAATGGACTTGGCGGAAGGTTTTTGCACCGAAGGTGCTTTTTGGGGTTGATTTCACTACTTTTTGTAAAATTTTGCCTGACCACATAATAATTGTGCTCGCTCGCTACGCTCGCTCGGTTGTTTTGTGCTATTCCATACCGCCCGAAGTCCCTCGATAAGCAGGAACGTCTACAGCAACGAGCACGCGTGTGCTCTTAATTTTCCCTAAGTCTCCAATTTGTAGAGTGACGCGTAATGTACTTTCATAGCGTTTACAAATTGTTCCGCCACAATAATTTTTTATACCTACAACATCTAACCCTGCGTGCAGCCCTCCTCCTGTCTCATCTGGGCCTGGGACCGGCAATGGCGGAGTTACTTACACACAGGGTTATAGTTGCTGCTCATGACTAAATATATATAAATATCAGATATATGTATTGCAACCTCTGCAAAAAGAACATGTACGCGTCCCGGACTCATAACGTCAACTTCCAATTCGGGTCTGAACAGAAGGTATCAAAATATTTGGAATTGAGCCTATTCATGCAAGACTAGCGTAGAGCATAAAATGGAAGTTTATGAAGTCAAACACTCGCATTCTGCACTCTTCGTCTGACTCTTGCCGTTTCTCCTATCGAATCATACTATACCGATACTTTGCAACCCAAGCGTTTTCTTTCATCATCCTTACGTCTTATACGGCAACCCGCTACAAAATTAAACAATCCATACGAAAGATTTTTCTTCAATATTTCCATTCATGAATGATTATACGCTGAGTCTACAAATAATAAATAAATATCAATCAGAATCTGTATCATCTGAGAAAGAGGAAGTCGATCGATCATTTCTTTAATATTGAATAAGTATTTTTATTCTCACCATTTGTCGTGATAGCACTAATCTGAATTTGATTGAGCTTCTGAGCGGAGAATCTAAGCTAATTGTAAAACATGGATTAAAAAATCATGTCCACCGAAGGTCAAGGCATTACGTTGACGTGGAGTGTAGAATAAAGCCTATCGTAGTCCAACACACAACGTCGACTTACAGTCTCGTTTGGACTAGAGGATACCGAGATAAAATATAGAATTCGTTGAAATCCTACACATAACGGTGGCTCGCAGTTTACGTCCGAGCATACGAGCCTCTAGAAATGAGCCTAACATCGAGCTTGAAGTGGAATTTGTTGCAATCCAACGCTTGAACTCGGCTTCGTTGGTCTGGCTCCTTGCCGTTCCTTATATCAAATCATGCTATCCTGATATTTTTCAACTTCAACATTTTTTCTTGATTTTCTATTGTCAGACTTTCTCAGGCGGTGACTTGCTAGAAAATTGAATCCCCAAAACACCGTTTCCTCCGATAATTGCATTCATGAATGGAAATAAGCCAAATCTACAATGTATAAGTGAATAAAATTTAGAGGTAATAGTCAGTTATTAGTCATCTAACAGTCTTGTGTCATACAAGGCAAGCCTAATCGTAAAATTATCCGTTCACAATTATTATTCTACTCATCACTATGAATTTTACACGTCAGTCGATTCGCATAACCTCAAAAGCTCAAGATCGTAGGATTTAAGATAATTAACCTATCGAAACATTTTTGTTGGTGGCTATCACTTGAATGTACTTGGTGTGAGGTTTTCGCACCTAAGTGGCTTTTGGGAGGTATTCGCTAGTTTTTGCACGTTCAAATTTTGCATTAAGCATTGCTCGTACCTTCTTTTATTTCGTTTATTTGGATTTAAAAATATGAAATGACAACACGCGTCTGCTAGTGTAGCAGACGGTTTCTGTCTGCGATACTGGCGCTATCTACGTCGGAACTATCTCGTATACTGACGTCACTCTATACAACTTTTGTGTGGTTTCCCGTCTAGTGATTTTATATAGGAATGGTTTGAATGTGAATCTTGGTCTGAAGACGACGACGACGACTAAAGAGAAAAATTGTACGATGAAACGGGGTATCAGAATTTGTAGTTAATCATATCTCAGCACTCCGGACACCGATTTAATCGATCTAAGGCTTAAATGAAAGCTTTTCATACCCACATCCTAGTTTAAATTAGTTTCAATTCGTGTATATTGTGAGGTGACAGAAAACGAAGATACTAGTTCGCGGTATAGGTTAGGGTAGCTGCCTCTCGGGTATATAGACTAGTTGAGTCTCGCGCTTGAAAAAATTTTTTTTTAATGTACTTGGCGCGAGACTCTACCGAGTCTCTTGATAATTATTAGTAATTATATTATACCCTGTGCTCATTCGAAAATACAAACTTGCATAAAAAAATCATGTTCCTAGTATTGTGCAACTCTGGCGAATCGCAGACCACGCATAAATGGTCGAAAAAGTTTCAATTTCATGGTGAGCGTTTCTTTCACCAAGTAGAAATCATATTATTACGAAAAAACAAGAATCAAATAGAAACAGAATATCCGTGAAACGTGGTTATGTTGAAATATCACGGTAACCAAAATATTATGGAAGAATAAATCATACGAGGTGTCATAGCCTGAATACATTTGTGGGGTCTGTGTTTGGGACCTTCCGCGTCTCTTCCTTGCGCAGCGATCGGCAACTATACTCTTGATGGCAATCAGTCTGCACTTTGTTGCACAGTAGACCCATACATTATCAGTACTCGTTCTCATTCAATTTGACTCGTGGTAGAAACAACGAAATGAAGTGCATCGAGTGTCATCATTTTACGTGTTTAAGATTACATATCAGTGAAGTTTTACAGTGAGATGAAGCGTCGATATGAACAAAGTCGTAAGTACTGAATTTACTATTATTATCCCAAATATTTGTTTTCGCTTCGACCAATTCGCATAATAATCGTGCTTTACTACATCGGGCGGTAAATTTTTGATAGGGAAATAATAACACTGGTAAAAAAAAATGTTTCTCGTCGTACTTCCCAGATTAAAAAAGATTATATATTATATATATTTATATATTTGTATATATTCATATACAAAGGTATATCGTGAGAAGAATTTTTTGGAAATGCAGGTCAGTAGAAAAAACACACAAGTATAAGTGTAACGTTTCGACCCAGATGAGGGCCCTCTTCGGACGAAAAAGTTTTTTTATTTCTGTCAAAAAAACCACAAAAAAACTTAGAATGTAAAGCTTAGTCTATTAGATATATATATATATGTATAGCTGTACAACAGCTCAAGCCCACGTGGGTTAACCTTAATTGACTCTAAAAACTACTCTAAATTAAAGAAAACAAGAAAAAAGAAAGGATAAATAGGTGGTACCTTAATTAAGCCATGTCAGATAAAGTAGACGCCGGAAAACCTAGCGAATAGATATACGTAACTCCCATTTCCACATCTTAACCTCAACCAGATATATAAGTAAAAGCAGACACGTGTGGACTAGACGAGATCTCAAGTGGAAAAGATCTGATATCGATCGGTCATAGAGTATGGAGATATATCATAGATACGGCGATGTACAATCAGGCTAATTGACTAGTTAGTTATCACATAGTTAGATTTAGTGTATACCACTGTTGGTAATAAGAGACTTATACACCTCACTTAAATGTTCTACATCCTGCCTTAAGTTGACAGAGTTAGAGTGGCTAACTATATTGCACATCTCTAAGAGTAGGCGTTTATAATATAAAGGTTCTTCCGTTAGAATACGTACACCGCTATAATCAAACAGGTGGTCATGGTTGACGACATGTTTGGTTAGAGCGGTGTAGTGATCCACACTATCGTGGAGGTTTCTTTTATGTTCATTAAGCCTGGTTTGTAAGTGGCGACTAGTTTGTCCTATATAAACTTGGTTACAATCCCTACATGGGATTTTATAGACCACATTAGAACGTTTATCCAACGGAAGCGAATCCTTTCCAGAATCAAACAGATAATTTAGATTATGTACACTTTTCCCAACAAATTTGATGTCAAATTTTTTAAATACTCGATTGAGGGACTCAAATAGCCCTGCCACATAAGGTATTGAAATAAATTTTTTAGGAGTTAAATTTAAATTAGCCACATCAAAGTTGTTATTGTTAGAATTCAAGATTAAATTATGTCTGGCATTGATATGTTTTTTAAGCAAACCAGAAGGATAGTTATTCCGGCGTAGAACAATAACAACTTTGATGTGGCTAATTTAAATTTAACTCCTAAAAAATTTATTTCAATACCTTATGTGGCAGGGCTATTTGAGTCCCTCAATCGAGTATTTAAAAAATTTGACATCAAATTTGTTGGGAAAAGTGTACATAATCTAAATTATCTGTTTGATTCTGGAAAGGATTCGCTTCCGTTGGATAAACGTTCTAATGTGGTCTATAAAATCCCATGTAGGGATTGTAACCAAGTTTATATAGGACAAACTAGTCGCCACTTACAAACCAGGCTTAATGAACATAAAAGAAACCTCCACGATAGTGTGGATCACTACACCGCTCTAACCAAACATGTCGTCAACCATGACCACCTGTTTGATTATAGCGGTGTACGTATTCTAACGGAAGAACCTTTATATTATAAACGCCTACTCTTAGAGATGTGCAATATAGTTAGCCACTCTAACTCTGTCAACTTAAGGCAGGATGTAGAACATTTAAGTGAGGTGTATAAGTCTCTTATTACCAACAGTGGTATACACTAAATCTAACTATGTGATAACTAACTAGTCAATTAGCCTGATTGTACATCGCCGTATCTATGATATATCTCCATACTCTATGACCGATCGATATCAGATCTTTTCCACTTGAGATCTCGTCTAGTCCACACGTGTCTGCTTTTACTTATATATCTGGTTGAGGTTAAGATGTGGAAATGGGAGTTACGTATATCTATTCGCTAGGTTTTCCGGCGTCTACTTTATCTGACATGGCTTAATTAAGGTACCACCTATTTATCCTTTCTTTTTTCTTGTTTTCTTTAATTTAGAGTAGTTTTTAGAGTCAATTAAGGTTAACCCACGTGGGCTTGAGCTGTTGTACAGCTATACATATATATATATATCTAATAGACTAAGCTTTACATTCTAAGTTTTTTTGTGGTTTTTTTGACAGAAATAAAAAAACTTTTTCGTCCGAAGAGGGCCCTCATCTGGGTCGAAACGTTACACTTATACTTGTGTGTTTTTTCTACTGACCTGCATTTCCAAAAAATTCTTCTCACATCAACTTATGAGGTCAAGAATAAGTACTTTCTACAAAGGTATATCCTTTATTCGTATATATTAATATATATTAATATATATTTTGTAACGGGTTCTCCCTGGGTTCGGGTACCCAAGAAACTAAGCCGAATACAAACCAAGGCCCAACGGATAGGTAGGGGGATTTTGCTGGGCGCCAGACTTCGCTAGAAGTCCTCTCTCTCTCTCTCTCTGGGACCCTCCGACTAGCTACAAACGATAGAGGGATTTCGTAGGGGCGAAGAATAAAGACACAAACCGAATATTATTGACTATTATTTATTAAAAAGAAAAAAAGAAAAGGTGGCGAATTATTTCCACGCCCGCTACCTGGCGTAAGGTACAAATGAAAATATAAATTATAATGTTGACTCTACTATTCTACTGACTCGACTAATAATTAATGACTCTAAATTATACTAATTATCAACTAAAGAAAAATATAAAAATCACAAGAAAATAAAACGGCTCACTCTCTCTCCGGGATTGCCTTCAATACAAAAAAGAATACTATTTAACTAAAATACTGTTTCTGCACGAACTGGTGCTCTCGATCTAGTTAGACGGTAGGGAAGACTAAGTCTACTCAACCTACGGTCTAACTCGCTCTCTCTCTCTAGGGGAATGCGACAGACTCTGACTCGCAGCAGCTGAGTGTGATGCGTGACGTCAGAAGTCTGTGGCAATATGGCGTCGGCTAGCTTTCTGTTGCAACCGGCGCAGCGGTGACCTGTACTGACACGACTACGCGCAACGAAAACAACTAACCAGTGCCGGATTTGAATCCAACGGTTCGCGGGGAACGATTGAGATTCAGACACGGGGTTTCTCGAGGCTCAGGGTAATTACGGGGGCGGGTTGGTACTAGGGGGGGGTGAATATGAATATGAATCAGATTGATCCTACCTGATAGCGACGCTCTTACGAATCTCCGGGTGCGACGGTATTATTCCAAGTACGGTCGGAGAGCCGGGGGTGTGCAGGGGTCAAAATAAAGCCAGTCGGTAGTCCAATAATTCAATAATCCAATCAATAATCCAAGGAAGCACGGGTCGTTATAATTTAGCACAAAGGATCACAAAACTCTCACAAAGAACTCCTCACACAATTTCAAAACTCTCTCTCTCTCTCTCTCTCTTGATTTTACTTTTGGTAACTTTGCAAAACGCACGAGGTCGACTCACAAGCTCCCAAAAATGGAATGAGCTCCTCTTCCGTTATCTATAGTACCAACCGGCGTCGCCCGGCCTGCGAGCGCTGGCGGCGACCTGCTCGCCATGTGCGAGGGTCGGCGGCCATTAGGACTCGGCAGATCGAGGGCGGCACGATTTGAATCGTGCGGCCGGGCTTAGGTACGTCCGTAGGCCGGTTCAGGTAGAGGTCTGAACGTCTACCACGTTACAATTTATACATATGTATATTTATATAGGGCCATTTTTCATATGTAATCGATATATAATCTTTTTTAATCGCGTCGCAGATGCTTTCTTTTTAATATACCTTGGTATGAGAATAGTTTAAATATGTCTGTATAAAAAAAGAAACATCTATTTTCTCTGAAAAATTTTTGATTTTAAAAAATAAAACTACACAAAATATATTAGATATTTAATTTTTTTGAATCATTGTGACAACCTTTTGATACGTTTGGCTTCTTTTTTATTCGAATATGATAGATTATCTCGTTTTGACGTCCAACAAAAATCCACTGCAATGTCGACTACTATTTAAAAAGTAAAAGCGAGCGAATCTTAAACACCAATTAATTCTAAGTAAACAGTCCATGTGCTGTCAATATTGTGTGAATTTGACAGATGTGAGGGTATACTATATATGGTCTATTTATCCATAGTAAATCGTTAGTTTTTGTTAGTTTGTCAGTAGGGTAGTTGTGATACTCTCACGCCATAAATCGTCAATAATCATGCAAATATAGTATATTTAGACATTCCGATGTAATGAAATATTTTTAATAATTTTCTGTTAACACCCATGCATGTAAGTTACAAAAAAACGTATAATTCACTTAACAGCAAAAGACTGTTGACTAGAGTAATTAGACTTACCACTTGTTGCGTATGCCTACATTTCAGCGGATTCGCACAACGATGATCTTGTAGCATCAGATTGTGCAGACAGTAATGACGAAGAACATGCTTGCTCACAAGATCGCAATCTCAAAGTGGGCGAACTATTTGAATCAATCGAAGATTTCGAAAAACGATTACATGAATTCCAGGATGCAACATATTGTGCCTATTACCGACGTGATGCGACCACGATTGCACAAGCTCGGAAGAAAGGTGTTAAAAGACATATATCTGAGAAAGTTGAATACTATATGTTATACTACTGCTGCATACACGGGGGAAAAAAGTTCAAATCATCAGCAACGGGTCAAAGGTCCTCATCGTAAGTACCTATCAAAAGTTGAGGATACCTCCACCCACTGCCCGCAGGATTTCATTCGAGTTGCCATTTTAGTACTTTTCAGAAACAGTGCGATGCTTCGTTCAAGCTGACGGTAAGCAAAGACGGCAATGCGTTGGTCGTTTCAGACACACACCTCGACCATAACCATCAATGCTCTAAGGTAGTGTGCATACTTCACAATGTTCACCTAGGTGAATATTACGTTGCCACCAGAAAATAAAATATAAATTATTTCAGAAATTATATCAACATCTTCCACAAACTAGGCGATTGAAGCCAGAAGACAAAGACAAAGTCGTTCACCTGCTCAGTCTTGATGCAAATAAAAAGAAAGTAAAGGAGCACATCCAGACTGAGACTGACCAAGTTATCTTGCTTAAAGATTTATCAAACATAGCTGCTCGATCTGGCGTGAAGAATGATCTCGCTGCGACCGTAAAAATGTTAGAGAAGGAGTACAGTAAGTGCACTCGGGTACTACCTGCAGTCAATTCATAAAAGGCAAACAAGATAACCAACCCTGATTTCCAAAATGTTTATTCCAGATGCCGAGTGCCACGTATATGAAGAAGGCAACATCTTCAAGGGGCTGTTTTTCGCAACACAAGCCATGAAAGCGGCCATGAAGGCGTATCCAGAATTTGTTGGCGTAGACGCAACATTCAAGTTATTGGACATCCGGGCACCCGTCTACCTCGTTATTGTTGAGGACTCTGAGGGATGTACCGAAATTGTCGCGGGGTGCATTCTTATCTCGGAAGATAAGCTGAGCATGACTTGGTTTCTCGATTGTTTTAAAACTGCACATCCATCGTCGAAGCGAATTAGATGTGTCATGGCCGACAAAGACTTATTAGAGCGAGAAGTCATCAAGAGCAGCTTTCCGTCAGCCAACGTGTTAATATGTATATTTCATTCGTTGCGGACGTTCAACCGGGAGATTACTTGCGAGAAACTGGGGATCACGCCAGGGCAGAGAGAACGTGCGAAAGAAATATTTCGAAAAATGGTTTACGCCAAGACAGACATCGACTACGACAGATTATATACCGCGTTACAGGACCTACCACAATCTATTCTAGAGTATTTCAACAAGAACTGGCATTCGATCCGGGACGAATGGACGTTGAATTCCAATTTCATGAAAAACAATTTCCTGAATACCACCAACAACAGAATAGAGTCTCTGAACGCGAAGGTGAAAAGTGTCGTCAAGAGATACAGTTCCCTCGAGGATTTTGTGAAAAACTTTTTTATATTAGTGGCATGTCTTCATATCGAACGTGATCACAAGGCAGCGTATAGTTACCAAAAAACGCCCGTCGTCCGATTTGAAAATAATAGTCCGGAATATTTCTATTCACGGTTGTTGACCGGCTATGCATTCAAATTCATCAACTTGGAGCTGAGCCGGACGTCGAGCGTAAAAATCGGAACAAATATAAGCGAAAATACCTACCAACTATGCACGCACGGGCAGACGTTCCACACAACCACCACCAGTTGTGACTGCACACCGCATGCATCGATGAAACTACCTTGTAGGTGAGTATTGCAAAACATTTGTGTTATTGTTCAATCGATATAAGCTGCAAGATAAAGAAGTGCAGTAAGCCATAGCGCGGTTGCTAATAGCCTATAAAATTCTATCAATACACGATGAGTTTTCAAAAAAGTTATCACCTCGTAAGCTGATCAAATTCCATAATTATGTTTCAGGCATATATTTGCATTGCGCCATCACCTGCACATTGACTGGAAAGATGGTAATCTGTGTGATGAACGGTGGCCGCGTAACTATTACTATAAAAGCCAGAGAGTTTTTGAGGCCACTAGCGAACAAGAAGATTCCACGCCGTATACACTGACATCAGCAGTTACTTCGCACCGTATTCTTTCCCAGCATGAAAAGTACCGAAAAGCACATTTATTGATGAAGGATATTGCTGGTCTCGCTTCGGAAGCATCAGGCCGGTTGTTCGTTCAACGAATGAACGTTCTGACTGACATCCAGAAAGCTTGGCAAAAAAACGAGGAAGTTTATGTCACCAAAGCTGTTGCTGATAAAGAACCATTGGAGGCAAACGTGTCATCTGAGAGTCAGTGCGAATCTGAGCAACCCCTAGCATTGGAGAATACTTGTGAAGCGTCTACTTCTACCGCTACAAAAGTAGATTCTGCAGGCCGAAAGATGGTTCTCTGTAGGAATTCTCCAACAATTTCACCTGAATCAACAAGCGCAGATGAAACCGATCGCGACAGGGATTTTGTAAATGAGCCAAACACATCAGCGCCTATGACATCTTCACAGACTTACGGAGACTTAGCTAATATTATAGTGCCTCCGGCACAAAAACAAAGAGGACGCCCTAAAGGCGCAGGAAAAACCACAATTGGACTGCCGAAAAGAACGCGGTGTGTTAAAACTCACGGAAAAATTCCATTCATTGAAAAACCGGAATTGGACAAAGAGCTGATGATGCTCGAATGGTTTGTTGATCGTCCACTGACTGAAGCTGCTGTATTGAGAAAATATATAATTGAGGAATACGAAGTGGAAACAAGGCCCGATCATGTCTCATATGCGGTGCTCGATCCAGACGTTAATCTGCCGTTATTAAAAAATTTTTTTTCAAAAGATGCATGGAAAGTCGTCACTGGGGTGCACAAGTTGAAAAATCTCAATCCTCAATGGGATTGTGCTTCCTGTGGAGTTGATCTGGAGACTACCGTAGATGCAGAAAATTCGTGCCCGAACAGAAGTGTCTTAGATGACAAAATAAACCTCCGATGCGACTATTGTTTGAGTTGGTATCATTTGCCGTGTGTTTCGCTTAAAAAAGCTCCCCCAAAAAAAACATTTTGGATGTGCAAAAAATGCAAAGACTAACGTACCAAAAAACACCGTACTCTTCAGATACTTTTCTGATACTGTTGTCGACTCATGTTAAACGTACGAAACATAACCTTATTTGTCATATTTGAGAAAAAAACATCGGTATTATGATTAATAATTTGATAGAGGATGTCAAAACTGTATGCTCACATACGGGCTGGTTTCTAGAAGTTCGTTGATTAGTTTATAAGATTTTTTATTGAATCATACAAATTTTAATTAGTTATAAGAGTTTTGTTCGTATTGTATTCATTCATATCGGCCGTATTCATCGATATACAGTTCAGGATATGTCATATTGATTCTATTTTCTGTTATAGACCATATCATATAAGTATATTATATAAAATATACGCATATACATATATAACATATATATACATTGAGTTTTCGTATCTCCGGGTCGATCCCGTGCGCCCGCGGGTATGCAACCGGAGGTACACCTCCTGTTTCGATTGAGCACCGTTTTCCGGCCATCTGCATATTCGCATATACGCCCATGATCTAGACTCGATAGTGATCCCACTGACAGGCCATACCCAACCTCAAAGATCTTTTATAAAAATAACCTCAATACTTTGAAATGGTGAAAAATTGATTTCGGTTGGTCATCTACGGTGATAATAAGGCAAATGAGAGTAGGACTGTCAATAAATTCAGTCTTTAATTGTGATAAACATTAGATGACAAGGTTTCCTGTTTAAGATTTTAATAATGAGAGGGTGTAGGCACAGTGGCATTCGCATCGTCGTACCGCCACGAAGGGCAACCATGCCCCTAAGGGTGACATGCAGATTGGTGAAGGCATCCAAAAAAATTAATTAACTTAGGCTACCTTCTGTATAAGAGATAAGCCAAAAAAAAAGGAAGAAGATGTAGTGCGAACTAACTTATCCTCGGTCCGATGGGACATGTATCCCCTGGGTTCCCTATTCAGTAACTTTTTGCTAACGAAACGATTTGATCGGCTAGTTTTCTATTGTGTAAAGTTGTCTTTCTTGAAACCTTATTAATTGCTGATGTCTTATTCGTGCGGAAGATCATCGGACAGTTCTGATGGAAAGTTACACAATAGGGGTCCCGGAGGCACCGATCAGTGCAAAGACTGCTCCGCAGGCTCTGCGGAGGCTAAAACCTTCAATGTCGATTGGCTGCGGATGAGCCAAGCGACATCGAATAGTATCTTCCCTTGCGTGATACTGCGACATTAATCCTTCTACTTTTGGACGAGTCTTTGCTTCTTCAACGCCACTTGTCTAATAGGCAGAGAGTCGACCAAGTGTGCAAAGACTAACGACGTTAATGATTGACGAGATATTGGTGAATTGTGTTATCTAGTGGGGATTCAGGCAAATTGGAGCAGGTAAGAAAAATAATTAGTCAATTCGATGTATACTCATGTTATTTATTTTACATTATCTTCAACCTATCACGGGCTCGCTAGGAGCCTATCATAAAAGTACAGTGAATGCATAGTTTTTCATGCGAAATGAATCTGAAATCTGAAATCCAAATATAAATAAAATGAATTAACGTTTGTTGAAAACAGTTTGTCCACGGACTTGACAGCAGTAAGTGGACCTCTTTGCTTCTCGAAACAGCCTCGTCGTGGGTTAATCAATTTGATCAATTCAATGATCAATGATCAATTCCCTGAACGCGGGATTGGGAGAGGTGGCCCGGCACAGCGGCCACCGTGTTCACCAGACCTTACTTTCATCGACTACTCGCTCTGGAGTTTAGTCAAGACGAGAGCAGATGCCGAAAGAAAAATATCAAGAGACTCGGTAGAGTCTCGCGCCAAGTACATTAAAAAAAATTTTTTTTCAAGCGCCAGACTCAACGAGTCTATATACCCGAGAGGCAACTACCCTAACCTATAACGCGAACTAGTATCTTCGTTTTCTTTCACCTCACAACATACACGAATTAAAACTGATTTAATCTAGCATGTGGGCATGAAAAGCTTTCATTTGAGCCCTAGATCGATTAAATCGGTGTCCGGAGTACTGAGATATGATTAACTTCAGATTCTGATACCCCGTTTCCTCGTACAATATTTGTCTTTCGTCTTCTTCAGACCAAGATTCAGCCAATTCAAACCATTCACATATAAAATCACTAGACGGGAAACCACACAAAAGTTGTATAGAGTGACGTCAGTACGAGATAGTTACGACGTAGATAGCGCCAGTATCGCAGACAGAAACCGTCTCCGACATAGACATGGAGCATGGACTGCGCATTCCCTATACAGCCTATGGTAACGCCGGAAGTGAGAGAGAAGGGTAACACACGCGGCCAAATCTGTCTCTTTCTATGCATTTGACGTTGTTGGTTAGAAAGAAACAGATTTGGCCGCGTGTATATGCTGTCTCTTTCTACCGACCGAGCGATTTTCGGCCCGAATGCGCAGTCCATGCTCTATGTCTATGGTCTCCTACACTAGCAGACGCGTATTGTCATTTCATGTTTTTAAATCCCAATAATAAAGGAAATAAGAGAAATACGAGCAATGCTTAATACAAAATTTGAACGTACAAAAACTAGTGAATACCCACCGCAAGCCCCTCGGGTGCCAAAACCTTACGCCAAGTACATTAATGTGATAGTCACCAATAAAAATGTTTCGATGGGTTAATCTTAAATCCTACGATCTCGAGCTTTTGAGGTTATGCGAATCGGCTGACGTGTAAAATTCATGGTGATAAATAAAATAACAATTATAAACGGACAAGACTGTCAGATGAATATTAACTGATTTATGAATGCAATTATCAGAAGAAACGGTTTTTTTGGTTCAATTGTTTAGCAAGTTATCGCCTGAGGAAGTCTGACAAGAGAAAATCAAGAGAAAATGTTGAAGTAGAAAAATATGAGGATAGCATTATTCGATATAGGGAACGGCAAGGAGCCAGACCAATAAAGCCGAGTTCAAGCGTTGAATTGCAACGAATTTTACTTCAAGCTGCATGTTAAGCTTATCTCCGAAGGCTCGTCTGCTGAGACTCAAATTGTGAGTCAACGTTATACGTAGGATTCCGACGAGTCCTATAATCTAACTCCGTATCATCTAGTCAAAATGAGATTTTCAGTCAATGTTGTTTGTTGGACTCCGATAGGCTTTATTCTACACTCCACGTCAACGTAGTGCCTTGACCTTCGGTGGAGATAATTTTTTAATCCATAATGTATATTAATAATTTAATGTCAAATTTCAATAAATTTGTTACATTTTGGTATGCAACCTGTGTCTATATGTTCGACTCTATTAAGCTTTCTCCAAATTAAGATTAGTGCTATCACGACAAATGGAATGAAATTACTTATTTATGGATTATTTAATTTTGTAGCGGGTCGCCATATAAGACGAGAGGATGATGAGAGAAAACGCTTGGGTTGCAAAGTATCAGGATAGTGTTATTTGATACGAGAAACGGCAAAAGTCAGACGAAGAGAGCAGAATGCGGGTGTTTGACTTCATAAATTTCTATTTTATGCTCTACGCTAGTCTTGCATGAATAGGCTCAATTCTAAATATTTTGATACCTTCTGTTCAGACTGGAATTGGAAGTTGACGTTATGAGTACGGGATGCGTACATGTTCTTTTTGCAGAGGACCTAGTTGCATTAAAAAAAAAACTACCTACGAATTGCAATACATATATCTGATATCCATATATATTTAGTTATGAGCAGCAACTATAACCCTGCGTGCAAGTAACTCCGTCATTGCCGGTCCCAGGCCCAGATGAGACAGGAGGAGGGCTGCACGCAGGGTTAGATGTTGTACGTATAAAAAATTATTGTAGTGGAACAATTTGTAAACGCTATGAAAGTACATTACGCGTCACTCTACAAATTTGAGACTTGGGGAAAATTATGAGCACACGCGTGCTCGTTGCTGTTGACGTTCCTGCTTATCGAGGGACTTCGGGCGGTATGAAATAGCACAAAACAACCGAGCGAGCGTAGCGAGCGAGCACAATTATTACGTGGTCAAGCAAAATTTTACAAAAAGTAGTGAAATCAACCCCAAAAAGCACCTTTGGTGCAAAAACCTTCCGCCAAGTCCATTAATGTGTAGATCACTCCACCAAAAAATAATCAAAGGTTGTGCTCGCTCACTCGATTGGTTGATGATTATCAACATACAAAAGCATTGAAATCAGATGCAACTGCCAAGTACCTGTAGAATGATAAAAGTTTGGAATTGAAAAATTTGTTCAAACTAAATAACGTTGTACTCATTCGCTCGCTGCGCTCGCTCACTCTATTGGCTTATGATTATGGGTTGAAAAAGCAATTCGGATGAAGAGATTGAAGATGTCAACATTTATCTAAAAATATTCATAACGAAAAAAAAAATTAGAAAAAAATTTAAAAAAAAAATTTGGAGGTAGTGGTACTTGGGGGGCCTTTTGTAGAAAGAGAAATATAAAATATCGATCACGAACCATGTCAATGTCATATGATAGATATTCAAACATTGGCCCGCCAACGTACCACGGACTCCAAATTTTTTTTTTTAATTTTTTTTAAATTTTTTTTTCGTTATGAATATTTTTAGATAAATGTTGACATCTTCAATCTCTTCATCCGAATTGTTTTTTCAACCCATAATCATAAGCCAATAGAGTGAGCGAGCGCAGCGAGCGAATGAGTACAACGTTATTTAGTTTGAACAAATTTTTCAATTCCAAACTTTTATCATTCTACAGGTACTTGGCAGTTGCATCTGATTTCAATGCTTTTGTATGTTGATAATCATCAACCAATCGAGTGAGCGAGCACAACCTTTGATTATTTTTTGGTGGAGTGATCTACACATTAATGGACTTGGCGGAAGGTTTTTGCACCAAAGGTTGAATATACCAGCACTGAAAAACAGAATCAATAGTATACTGCAGCGATGCGAAGGGAAAACACTTTGAGCATCTTCTCCAATCACGCCATTAATATCACCGGTATATCCTGAATCGTTGGGTCCTCTTCGAATCGAATCGTCTCAGGTAATCTCGAAATAATATGCAGACTACGTAATCCCATATTAGGGACCGATTCATAATTCCTTTGCTTTTATGTTTCAGACGCATCGATCTTTGCCACGAAGCAACATTTTTGTATGCCGAGTCGAACGATCAAATTGATTAACCCACGACGAGGCTGTTTCGAGAAGCAAAGAGGTCCACTTACTGCTGTCAAGTCCGTGGACAAACTGTTTTCAACAAACGTTAATTCATTTTATTTATATTTGGATTTCAGATTTCAGATTCATTTCGCATGAAAAACTATGCATTCACTGTACTTTTATGATAGGCTCCTAGCGAGCCCGTGATAGGTTGAAGATAATGTAAAATAAATAACATGAGTATACATCGAATTGACTAATTATTTTTCTTACCTGCTCCAATTTGCCTGAATCCCCACTAGATAACACAATTCACCAATATCTCGTCAATCATTAACGTCGTTAGTCTTTGCACACTTGGTCGACTCTCTGCCTATTAGACAAGTGGCGTTGAAGAAGCAAAGACTCGTCCAAAAGTAGAAGGATTAATGTCGCAGTATCACGCAAGGGAAGATACTATTCGATGTCGCTTGGCTCATCCGCAGCCAATCGACATTGAAGGTTTTAGCCTCCGCAGAGCCTGCGGAGCAGTCTTTGCACTGATCGGTGCCTCCGGGACCCCTATTGTGTAACTTTCCATCAGAACTGTCCGATGATCTTCCGCACGAATAAGACATCAGCAATTAATAAGGTTTCAAGAAAGACAACTCTACACAATAGAAAACTAGCCGATCAAATCGTTTCGTTAGCAAAAAGTTACTGAATAGGGAACCCAGGGGATACATGTCCCATCGGACCGAGGATAAGTTAGTTCGCACTACATCTTCTTCCTTTTTTTTTGGCTTATCTCTTATACAGAAGGTAGCCTAAGTTAATTAATTTTTTTGGATGCCTTCACCAATCTGCATGTCACCCTTAGGGGCATGGTTGCCCTTCGTGGCGGTACGACGATGCGAATGCCACTGTGCCTACACCCTCTCATTATTAAAATCTTAAACAGGAAACCTTGTCATCTAATGTTTATCACAATTAAAGACTGAATTTATTGACAGTCCTACTCTCATTTGCCTTATTATCACCGTAGATGACCAACCGAAATCAATTTTTCACCATTTCAAAGTATTGAGGTTATTTTTATAAAAGATCTTTGAGGTTGGGTATGGCCTGTCAGTGGGATCACTATCGAGTCTAGATCATGGGCGTATATGCGAATATGCAGATGGCCGGAAAACGGTGCTCAATCGAAACAGGAGGTGTACCTCCGGTTGCATACCCGCGGGCGCACGGGATCGACACGGAGATACGAAAACTCACTGTATATATTATATAGATACATATACAGTGCGATTCTGTGGAAAATCACGCGCCTAAAGGTAGGCTAACGGGAAACGCCTGAATTGAGCAGATCAAACATTGACGATCGGGCTTTGTTCCCCACGAAATGAATAAAACCCAATCGTCGCTGTTTCATCTGCTCAATTCGGGCGTTTCTCGTTAGCCTACTTTTAGGCGCGTGATTTTCCACAAAATCGCACTATAAATATAAATAGAAATATACCGTGAGTTTTCCTAACTGCGGAACGATCCGTGCGCCTATGGGCAGGCAATTGGTATAACATTTTCAAGTCACCACCGTATCTCTCTACGGCTACTCCCAAACTCAACGATTATTTGTAAAAATACCCTAAATATCAGGTTATTTTTACAAACAATCGTTGAGGTTGGAGGTGGAAAGATACGGTAGCCACTTGAAAATTATGTAATTTCAATCGCCAGCCCATAGGCGGACCGATTGTTCTGCCGTTAGGAAAACTTAGGTATGTATTTATAAAAAATATATATATATTTATTTATCCATTTATAAAACAACACGAAGCTTTCTTATTTAAACCCTCATTTTATTTCTCCACACCCATCAGCAAGGACAAAAGTAACCAAATGAATTCATGGTAGGTATATTAGTAATTCCGTAAATTGCTTGTTGTTATTATATATGCACATTTATTAAATGAAAAGACGTAATTCCGATAAAGAAGAAGTCAACGCTAATTTTGGTTTCATCTACGGTCAAGAAGTGCTCTACTCCAAAATAAATCCATAAATTACTTACCGCGATGTCCGGATGGTAGTATGACGCTGTAGCAGTCGCCGCTCAAACGCGTCCGTTGAAAATTCGCTTCACAGATGCTCTACGATTACATTCTCGCGTTAGGCTACGGCCCTTCATAGGGGATAAGCAAATAGTTCAAAAAAAAATAAAAAATTACATTCTCGCCGCTCAGTTCGTCGCACATATGAATGCCACCACTCCGATATTCCTATTTATGGCGTTGATTTTTTGGGAATATTGTTACCTGTTTTTCAAAGATTTTTCAAACTTGTCGGACGAATAACTTTGAGGTTATTCGTCCGGTTGTCGGACGAATAATTTTGAGCTTATTCGTACGGTTGTCGGACGAATAATTTTGAGCTTATTCGTACGGTTGTCGGACGAATAATTTTGAGCTTATTCGTACGGTTGTCGGACGAATAATTTTGAGCTTATTCGTACGGTTGTCGGACGACTAGACACGTTGTTTAATTAATTCAACGCATGAGTAACTCAACCAGACACAACCGTCTCCAACCTTGCTTCAAGCCAAACTCCTCTCTTTAGTGTTCTTCAGACCAAGATTCACATTCAAACCATTCCCGTGCAATCACTAGACGGGAAAATCCACACAAAAGTTGTAGAGTGACGTCAGTACGAGATAGTTCCGACGTAGATAGCGCCAGTATCGCAGACAGAAACCGTCTCCTACATAGACATAGAGCATGGACTGCGCATTCCCTATACAGCCTATGGTAACGCCGAAAGTGAGAGAGAAGGGTAACACACGCGGCCAAATCTGTCTCTTTCTATGCATTTGACGTTGTTGGTTAGAAAGAAACAGATTTGGCCGCGTGTATATGCTGTCTCTTTCTACCGACCAAGCGATTTCCGGCCCGAATGCGCAGTCCGTGCTCTATGTCTATGGTCTCCTACACTAGCAGACGCGTATTGTCATTTCATGTTTTTAAATCCCAATAATAAAGGAAATAAGAGAAATACGAGCAATGCTTAATACAAAATTTGAACGTACAAAAACTAGTGAATACCCACCGCAAGCCCCTCGGGTGCCAAAACCTTACGCCAAGTACATTAATGTGATAGTCACCAATAAAAATGTTTCGATGGGTTAATCTTAAATCCTACGATCTCGAGCTTTTGAGGTTATGCGAATCGGCTGACGTGTAAAATTCATGGTGATAAATAAAATAACAATTATAAACGGACAAGACTGTCAGATGAATATTAACTGATTTATGAATGCAATTATCAGAAGAAACGGTTTTTTCGGTTGAATTGTTTAGCAAGTTATCGCCTGAGGAAGTCTGACAAGAGAAAATCAAGAGAAAATGTTGAAGTAGAAAAATATGAGGATAGCATTATTCGATATAGGGAACGGCAAGGAGCCAGACCAATAGAGCCGAGTTCAAGCGTTGGATTGCAACGAATTTTACTTCAAGCTCCATGTTAAGCTCATCTCCGAAGGCTCGTCTGCTGAGACTCAAATTGTGAGTCAACGTTATACGTAGGATTCCGACGAGTCCTATAATCTAACTCCGTATCATCTAGTCAAAATGAGATTTTCAGTCAATGTTGTTTGTTGGACTCCGATAGGCTTTATTCTACACTCCACGTCAACGTAGTGCCTTGACCTTCGGTGGAGATAATTTTTTAATCCATAATGTATATTAATAATTTAATGTCAAATTTCAATAAATTTGTTACATTTTGGTATGCAACCTGTGTCTATATGTTCGACTCTATTAAGCTTTCTCCAAATTAAGATTAGTGCTATCACGACAAATGGAATGAAATTACTTATTTATGGATTATTTAATTTTGTAGCGGGTCGCCATATAAGACGAGAGGATGATGAGAGAAAACGCTTGGGTTGCAAAGTATCAGGATAGTGTTATTTGATACGAGAAACGGCAAAAGTCAGACGAAGAGAGCAGAATGCGGGTGTTTGACTTCATAAATTTCCATTTTATGCTCTACGCTAGTCTTGCATGAATAGGCTCAATTCTAAATATTTTGATACCTTCTGTTCAAACCCGAATTGGAAGTTGACGTTATGAGTACGGGACGCGTACATGTTCTTTTTGCAGAGGACCTAGTTGCATTAAAAAAAAAACTACCTACGAATTGCAATACATATATCTGATATCCATACATATTTAGTCATGAGCAGCAACTATAACCCTGCGTGCAAGTAACTCCGTCATTGCCGGTCCCGGGCCCAGATGAGACTGGAGGAGGGCTGCACGCAGGGTTAGATGTTGTAGATATAAAAAATTATTGTAGTGGAACAATTTGTAAACGCTATGAAAGTACATTACGCGTCACTCTACAAATTTGAGACTTGGGGAAAATTATGAGCACACGCGTGCTCGTTGCTGTTGACGTTCCTGCTTATCGAGGGACTTCGGGCGGTATGAAATAGCACAAAACAACCGAGCGAGCGTAGCGAGCGAGCACAATTATTAGGTGGTCAAGCAAAATTTTACAAAAAGAAGTGAAA
The DNA here is from genome assembly GCA_963992785.1 of Tenthredo livida. Lineage (NCBI taxonomy): Eukaryota > Metazoa > Arthropoda > Insecta > Hymenoptera > Tenthredinidae > Tenthredo > Tenthredo livida. The sequence continues at coordinate 14,238,647 of OZ023072.1, read as the reverse complement.
TCAACCCCAAAAAGCACCTTTGGTGCAAAAACCTTCCGCCAAGTCCATTAATGTGTAGATCACTCCACCAAAAAATAATCAAAGGTTGTGCTCGCTCACTCGATTGGTTGATGATTATCAACATACAAAGCATTGAAATCAGATACAACTGCCAAGTACCTGTAGAATGATAAAAGTTTGGAATTGAAAAATTTGTTCAAACTAAATAACGTTGTACTCGTTCGCTCGCTGCGCTCGCTCACTCTATTGGCTTATGATTATGGGTTGAAAAAACAATTCGGATGAAGAGATTGAAGATGTCAACATTTATCTAAAAATATTCATAACGAAAAAATAATTTAAAGAAAATTAAAAAAAAAAATTTGGAGGTAGTGGTACTTGGGGGGCCTTTTGTAGAAAAAGAAATATAAAATATCGATCACGAACCATGTCAATGTCATCTGATAGATATTCAAACATTGGCCCGCCAACGTACCACGGACTCCAAATTTTTTTTTTTAATTTTTTTTAAATTATTTTTTCGTTATGAATATTTTTAGATAAATGTTGACATCTTCAATCTCGTCATCCAAATTGTTTTTTCAACCCATAATCATAAGCCAATAGAGTGAGCGAGCGCAGCGAGCGAACGAGTACAACGTTATTTAGTTTGAACAAATTTTTCAATTCCAAACTTTTATTATTCTACAGGTACTTGGCAGTTGTATCTGATTTCAATGCTTCTGTATGTTGTTAATCATCAACCAATCGAGTGAGCGAGCGCAGCGAGCGAACGAGCACAACTTTTGATTATGTTTTGGTAGTCTACACATTAATGGACTTGGCGAAAGGTTTTTGCACCGAAGGTGCTTTTTGGGGTTTATTACATACCTGAAGGAAAATTAGGATGGTCTGAATATGCCAGCAGGAAATTTGCATCAGCCAATGGGTTGGTTCCTGCCATGACAGAAAACGAAATCGTTAGCAATTTGATACGTCATTTCGACGAACATGTAGTAGAAGCAGCGAAATGTAGATCAATTCGAGACATAGATAGCTTGCTTACCTTTTTAGACCAGATGCAATCCGGGGGACGTTCTAATATTCCGAAATCCAGTTTTCACTCACAGAACACAAACCGTTATCAAAACACGGCTCGACATATTGATGAGCGTGCGAAAGTAAACACATGGCGAAGCGGCAACCCGCAGCCTAACAATAGTATTAGACCGAATACGCAACGTAACGAGTCAAACGATTCAAACGAAAATAAATATAAGTCAAACCCTCAGGATAGCGACCGTCATCCAAATTGGACAAATACCCGAAAGATAAATATGATCGCGGATGATACCGGCGATAATGCAGAAGTCGAGACTGATGAATCGGTTCCGCAAAACCAATCAGCGCTGTGAGCGAAACACTGCCGAATCGCAAGACGCAGCGCGATGTAGAAATAAACGCGGCAGAATTTATAAATTCAAATTCTTTTGAGGATCCTACCGAATTTTTATTAACGGAGGATGAAGTAAAACCAAACAAAATAGTATATTGTCCTATAATAAAACTTTATTTAGAAGACATAGAAAATGTAGCGCTTATTGACACCGGTAGTCAAATAACTTGCATATCAGAAGCGTGGTACACTAGGACCTCGATTTAACGGCCTTCGATTTAAGCGACGGTCCCCACCATGTCGCATCTATCGACCGGTTTGCCGCGTAGTGGGAGATAGTGGGGATCGCTTCATGTCTCCGCGGTCAGGCCCGCATACATTAATAGTGGCACATAAGGGGCATTTTGGAGGTTATGTTAACGTCTATACCGGGAATATTCGGTGAAAGTTAACGATCCCCTTCCTACGGCCTAACCAACACAGGCGCGCACCGCGTGCGTGAGGCTCGGCGGGCGGGGCTGAGCGACCAGTGGTGCTTCTACCAAATCTTCCGCGCTAGGCCAAGTCCGCATAGCCCACCTCGATACTTAACCTAAAAAGCAATCATCGCACTGAACACGGAAAAGAATGAACGCGAATAAAATGGATTTGCCTGATGTGAACATTTATTTTCGAAATTTATGAACGAATTTAAAATCAAATATCAATCAATTGGATTTAAGTATTGATTATCAGTGTTTAGGATCGATATTTGAGACGAAGAGGAACAGGTAAGTGAAGGGTAAATCATTGAAGACAACATGGTCAAAAATTGTTTTATTTATTGATTTATTTATTTATTAACAGAAAAATGAAATTTATCAACGATTATTGGTTAATCGAGGGATCCATTGCTGTTGAATTATGGCATACGTCCAAACTTATCGGAGATTGAATGCTTGGGAATCGAAGAGAGGCTACCGATGAGCCAGTGTCGAACGTAGTAGACTTTTACTCGAACCATTTTTATTTCTCAACGACTACCTCTATCGGAGACCGAGTGCTGACATGTACCTCAGCGAGGCTTCATAACGTGCAGAGGGGCTTTTGTCGCAGGAGTTTGTAGTGCGATGAGGTAGCGTACGAGGAGCTTCGTTGCAAGCGTTTGTAGCACGTCGACGATATGCAGTCCTTCTCTGGACTCTGGCGAAGCCTTACCGCATAAAAATTTGATATAAAATGCTCACTGACGCACTGCGAACTCTGGCAACGAAGCTCCTCGTACGCTGCCTCGTCGCACTGGGAACATCTGCGACGAAGCTCCTCTGCCTGCGACAAGACATGAACGTTGCATGGTCGCCAGACGAGTAAGAAATGTTTGATGAATATCGTCGACGGGCTACGAACCCTGGCAACGAAGCTCCTCGTACGCTGCCTCGTCGCACTAGGAACATCTGCGACGAAGCTCCTCTGCCTGCGACAAGACATGAACGTTGAATGCTTGTCTGACAAGTAAGAAATGTTCGATGAATATCGTCGATGGGCTACGAACCCTGGCAACGAAGCTCCTCGTACGCTGCCTCGTCGCACTGGGAACATCTGCGACGAGGCTTCTTCGCCTGCTACGAGACATGAACGTTGAATGGTCGTTAGACGAGTAAGAAATATTCGATGAATATCGTCGACGGGCTACGAACCCTGGCAACGAAGCTCCTCGTACGCTGCCTCGTCGCACTAGGAACATCTGCGACGAAGCTCCTCTGCCTGCGACAAGACATGAACGTTGAATGCTCGTCTGACAAGTAAGAAATGTTCGATGAATATCGTCGATGGGCTACGAACCCTGGCAACGAAGCTCCTCGTACGCTGCCTCGTCGCACTGGGAAAATCTGCGACGAGGTTTCTTCGCCTGCTATGAGACATGAACGTTGAATGGTCGTCAGACGAGTAAGAAATGTTCGATGAATATCGTCGACGGGCTACGAACCCTTGCAACGAAGCTACTCCGTACGCTGCCAAGCCTCGCTGACGCTGTTGCTAGCTCTCGCTTCTTCGATCCCTGCTTGGTTCTCGATCACTCTTTGCAGTCTGTTGCCTGAGGTCAGCTTGGACAACGACGCCGGCGATATTTCTCCTCAAGAGTTAGCGGGCGATCAGTCATTGGGTACGTAGGATACAAAGTTAACGGACATCAAAAGACTTACAAGACTTATAAATTCTCATGATAGTCAGTTATACTCTCGCCTTGCTGTTTCAGAGGAAGTAACGATGTCCTGGGATGGCAACATCTTCTTCAACGAGTATGAGTTTATTCTTCTCAGACACGTGATTTACGACGAACTACAAACTCCTGCGACAAAGCCCCTCCGTACGCTATGAAGCCTCGCTGAGGTGCATGTCAGCACTCAGGTCTCCGATAGAAGTAGTCGTTGAGAGACGAAAATGGTTTCAGTGAAAGTATACTACGTTCGACAGTGGCTCATCAGTAGCCTTTCTTCGATTCCCAAGCAATCAATCTCTGATAAGTTTGTGCGTACACCATAATTCAACAGCAATGGATCCCTCGATTAACCAATAATCATTGATAAATTTCGTTTTTCTGTTTCAGACCTGAGGACGTGGCCTGTGGGTGGCAGCCTTATCCGCGATGACTTCATTCTCCGCATCGTACTCTGATCAAATGATTCATTATGTTATTATTAAACTAAAGTTAACACAAACACCGAAAACTTTCTCACGAATTCTTAATTTTCATTAGATTGAATACTAGTATTCCGAACAGATGTTTTGAATAAAATCTAGGTCTGAAAATAAATGAATCAATAAATAAATCAATAGATAAACCAATTTTTGACCATGTTGTCTTCAATGATTCACCCTCCACTTACCTGTTCCACTTTGTCTCAAATATCGCTCCTAAACACTGATAATCAATACTTAAATTCAATTAATTGATATTTAGTTGATTAATCTTAAAATAAATGTTCACGTCAGGCGAATCCATTTTATTCGCGCTCATTCTTTTCCGTGTTCAGTGTGATGATTGCTTTTTAAGTGAAGTATTTATCGAGGTAGCGTGGATGGGCTATAGTATTTATCGACTCAGCGCGGATGGGCTATGCGGACTCGGCCGAACGCGGAAGATTCGGTAGAAGCACCACTGGCTGCCTAGCCCCGCCCGTCGAGTCTCACGTACGCGGTGCGCGCCTGTGTTGGTTAGGCCGTAGGAAGGGGATCGTTAACTTTCACCGAATATTCCCGGTATATTGATGCAAAATAGGCCGCGCCGTTGCGCGCTTCATTGTACGGCACTGCTGACGACAGCGGCCGGGGCCCGGCTGGTGCGCAGATAATGCTCCGGCGGAACGTACGCAACCTCGATTTAACAGGGTAGATGCGTAGCCGGTCCCGCCACTGACCGTTAAATCGAGGTCCTAGTGTATAAGGAAAATATTGAAAATTTCAAAAATTGCGAAAAACTGCCAGTGGTGAATTATCAGATTGTGGGAGCCACCGGTGGGAAACCAGTCAAAGTAAAAACTCAGATTTTCGTAAAAATAAAATTAGGGAAATTTAAAGATCAAATCCCTTTTCTCGTTATACCTAACCTTCGAAGAACGGTTATTATAGGAATAGACACGCTAGGGAGATGGAAAGCCCATCTAGATTTAAAATCAAACATTTTAACAATAAATACTGATAGCAAAACGGAAAACTTAGAGTTACATGAATCAAAAGAGTTAACATCGGGTGATAAAGATTTACAAATTATTTTTTTTAATTCAGAAATTGAAAATCACATGCATTATCATGAGAACTATGAGTTAACCGATGATGAGATCAGAGACAAACTCTCAGAATCCAATTTGTTTGAAAGCGAGCACCAAAGAAACTTTATTGACTTGTTAAAAAGGTACCGGTGCGTTTTCAGCAAAATTCCAGGAAGGGGGTCAATTTACGAACACAAAATACAAATTTATGAGGATAGACCATTTGTACGCAGGTCATACCCAGTGCCAATTATGCACCGCGAAAAGGTTAGAAATGAAATAGATAAAATGTTAAACCACGGAATTATAGAAAGATCATGTAGCGAGTACATTAATCCCATTGTGGTAGTAGCGAAGAAAAACGGTGAAATACAGTTAGTACTTAATGCTCGCTTTATCAATAAATTGATAATACCTGATAGAGATTGTGCTCAGTCTACTGAGGTACTCTTTCAGAAATGTGGAAACACGAAACTGATGTCGAGTGTAACGTCCGAGCGGACGACATACCCTATTCACGCTCTCCACCACCTAAAATCACCAGAACTTACCATACTATCACCAAACATAGAAACCTACCGAACCAACACACGGTACGTACATATTGTCCACACAGTAACCAACTATGGATATACACCCTGCATCACCTTCAAAACGAATAACCATAACGTTTACATCCTTATACCCACTAAACCTACATTACCCAAATATTATTACATACTTATAACCATTATTATAATTATAAAACTTACGTTTTAATCGAACCTAATATTTACTTTAACACTATTATATATTCACCTAATCATTAATTATGACATTTACCTTTTAAGCCCCCTGATCTATTCACGTACATACTACCCATAATATAAAATAACTATTGTACCATTATTAGCACAACGTTTAACTCATCACTCTATTTCATAGAGGACTATCAAACGCAAATACTATATAAACAAACATAATCAACTATATATTGCATTGGAACCACTCATTCGAGATGGCCAAATAGTACATACTTTAGACTTAGTTAAGCCTAGACGTAAGCACATTCCTCAAAACTATGACGCGCACCCAGACACCCCATACCAACCCACTTACGCACACGGACGACCAAGCGGCAGTCCAAAATCCCTTACACATATGCAAACTACTCACTCAACGCTCAAAATCCTACACGTTACCAACCAAACAAAACAACTCGAATACTGACGAGATAATATTCACACCATCCACACTCGGCCTAATGACCATATCATGTCATTAACTATTCCATAAACAATATCAATCCCTCACATAACCATATCACTACAGATCCACCACTCGGATATTATTTCACCCTTGCATGTTAATCATAAGTCATACTCATATATTATAACCATATACTCATTTAACCATAGTCGTTAGACTATGCTACACACGCATATTACTCTTCTACAATTACTCTCTTATATTATCCACCTTAGAATATTATATCCTGCATGTTAATTATTAAGACAATGTTAATCCGATGTTCGGCTAACACTAAGTTAGATTATCATACTAGATTAATAGTGCCAACCACTTAACTTACTGAAACCTCCAATTCATAATATTGTATAATTCAAACCATCATTTTACTAGTTGTCAAAGGATCATATAATCAATCAAACAAATGATTTATTAACTAATTGCAGCTTAAATATTGGAGACCATCCTTGGTTTACATTACAATATAGTTCACCCTCTATCCTTTGTTCTCAAACGGCATAACACAAAGAGCCCAAAGCTCGCTTTGACACCCCCTCAAACACCCTAACGTCTGGAACACTCTAGAGACCAAAGTCCCAAATACCAACCACCCTAACCGAGTGAGACAGGTTGCGGACCCAGACCAAAGGCAGATAAGAAAATATCCACTCAACACCTAGCATAAGATAATATTTTATAATATTAAATATTAAGAAATTAACATTAAGAGAAGAAATTATAAACTACAATTTATTGTATGTATCTTCAAAATAAGCTTCACTGGAAATTCTTAAAGTCATAAAATTTCGAAACAGTATGAACACGTGCGAAAACTTGAAATGAGCAAGTAAAAGCAAACCCCAGGTATTGAGAGATCACATAAAACCTAAATAACCCTTACGGTCACAAAAGAAGAAATTGCCCCGAGAGGCAAAGAAAGCAAAACGACAAACATCTGTTAATTAAGTTTCTCTTTTCTTTTATTAATTTCAGGATGGTAGGGTCAGGGTAATCGATAATAGATAACTCACACGATGTAAGGAACAGAATTGATATATTGTACGGTAAATCGGGCAATTTAACAAGGATTATATGTTTTATCTTATATTTCGATGTCTTTTCATCTTCTCTTAACGTTTCTGTATTCGACACTTATTTTTCACTCGCGATTATTCGTTGCGCGGAAGCGCGCCGGGCTAAAACGGTCTTTTTCGATCCTTGTACGGGCTTTGCACGTCCGATTCGGTCAGGCACTTACGCGGACACTGATCGTCTCTCAGGCTCACGTACATAAAAGTTCGGTTTAGTGTACACGCGTACATGTACATACCTCGAGCGTCTAACGTCTAGCCTAAGTATTCTTAACACATCGAAAACTCAACGTGCACCAGACACGTGAAGAAGTATGGGAAGAGGCTAAAGATCAAGGAACCCTATGAAAAACAAGTACGAGAGCTACGGGAGGGGAACACTGAGGCAGAAAGGCAAGACGAAAGAAACACCGCAGCGCACCCGACGGGAGGAGGGTAACCCCACAAAAAGCACCCGCTAAAAGGAAAAATAAAACTAACAAAAACGAGGAAAAAACCTTTGGGCCATAGACCAATCATAGGCTGACAGGCCCCCCCATGAAGCTACGGCCCGATCAGCTAAGGCCCTTCATACCAGCCTAATCTAGGACCCCGCACCCCCGATCATCATATAAAACACCCCGGCAGACTCAGCAACAGCTCTCTTCCAGCACATACCCCTCTTCTAGAGCATACCTCCTCTCGCCTCTCGCTCTCGCTCGTCTCGCACCGTTCAGCACTTGAAGACTCTTCACACCAGCTTCGCAGTATCTCCAATTTCACATCACCGACTTGAAGACGCATCGAAACTCAACCGAAGATCCAGAACTCAACCCTTCACATATTACGCTCAAGTTTTCAAACGTCCATTCATTCACATCTTTCCGAATACGGAACTTAGCTTCAAACTAGACTCATTTTTAAAATAACAGATTCCAGTGAGGGTTATATTAAAACCAGGAATCATAGTATAATATCAATAAAGTTAAATAACCAGTTAAATTCGAGTAAGAACAAACGAAATCATTTATCCTTCGCCACCCCCTTGATCCAGTCCAAACTTAGACAACACCGAAGATCAAGGGACGAGCCCTCATCGAAGATCCAGAAGGAACCGACCCAAGGTAAGAGCAATCATAATAACACTCTAAAATAATCCATTCTCGCATTATTCAATTAAAACAGACTTTAAGTCCGAATCAAGTAGATAAGATTCAAATACTAAGATATTCAAACGAGTAGTTAGATGAGAGCATAAATAGTTAGATAGCGCGACTCCTCTGAATTTGATACTAGATTAATCCAGTCCACTGTATTTCAATACTTTATCGATAATTGGCAACCCAGAACTCTCGAGTGAACGTCTAGGTTGTCCGCCGCGATATTTCCAGTAGCTAGCCTCTAGAATTATCCGCGAACGCCGCTCCGACGTCACACGAGTTTAGATTTGACTGCCAGTTTTTGGCAAGTACAGTAATGTTCATCGATGGTATCCCAGTGGCTCACTATTTTTCGTAGCCTTTTTTCAAATGGGATTTCCCTTCTACAAATATTTTATTTGCCCATGACCAGTGGAGCAGCCGATCGGAAGTGGATAAAGGGGCAGAAGGAGAAGAAGAAGAAGAAGAAGCAGAGCAGCCACAACCTGCTTCACCTCGCAGCTGTCATATTCCTGATAACCTAAAAGTGTTCATTAAATTTTCTCGCCGAATACATAACCACAAGGTTTATAATTGCATGAGAGATATTATTATTTTTATAGGTTAGCGAATTAAACAATTCAAAGCGCCCAGGGTGATCTTTAGACGGTGAATATAATTTGGTGTAGAGGACGACGATGATGGGGTTAACCTTTAAAATTAACATTATTTATTTATTAATTATTTCCCAATAACCTATAAGTAATCATTAAATTTTCACGCCGAATGCGTAACCACAAGGTTTACAATTGCATGGATGTTATTATTTTCATAGGTTAGCGAATAACAGAATTCAAAGCGCCCAGGGTGGTCTTTAGACGATGAATATAATTTGGTGTAGAAGACGACGATGATGGGGTTAACCTGTATCGTGATCATGCCAATAGCGAGCTGTGTGTTAGATGTTTGAAAAACATTTTAATTTATTCATTTCGAGCTCTAATAAGGATAAGAGAGGGTGGGACGAGGTTAATAACAGAGTCAACCTGTTGGACAATTTTCAAAGTTTTCGAATCAGTTTAGGCTTGTCAATTCTCTTTATCCCTATTAAATACAAGTGCCTGGATTGGGTCTGTCTGAGTTGATTATTAACACAGAGAATTGGTGTCAGACATCTTATCAAGAATTGATAATCGATATGCATGATCCATTTTTCATTATTAAACTGAAACTGAGATGATAATAAAAGTCTTACGCTCAGCATCTTACTGCATAAAGGCTACGGAGCACGCCTAGGGGGGTCGATGACTAGGGAGACTGCTGGCAGCAATACGTGAGTGAAAATCTCCAATCTCAATCCAAGTTTGACGTTCGAATAAAAAATGTACACAAATTATATTTATGTTTTTTATTTTAATTAAGGAAAATCCAAAGAGTATCAACAGGTTCGCTGTTACGGTTTTTCGAAGTAACAAATTTACTTGAACGACATTAACGATTTTTGATGAATTGTGGAAACACGTCTGGTAGGCAAAATAATGTCGTCAAATGCAATGAGTCCAATTAACGTTGAGTCTTATGGTCATCTAATTATTTGAACTGCGGGACAAAACAGTACGGCACATAACTCTATATAATGAATCAGAATGCATTTATGGATTGAAAAAATAATGTTGCAAAGGGGCGTCAATGAGTGCCAAGACTGCTCGCAGCACTACGTCGATGAGAATCTTCAATCTCTAATGAATATGAAGCCAGGCGAGAGGGTTCGATGAGTGTCAAGACTGCTCGTGGCACTACGTCGATGAGAATCTTCAATCTCAAATGGCTACGCAGCAAGTTATACGCTGAATTGGCTGCTGAAATAGCATGAATAATCATTGCGTAGTTACAGACTATAATAACAACAGGTAGCCCAGTTTGATTTGCGATTTACTCACGCTAATCTCTTCGATATTCAGTCTATGCTGAAAATCTTCAATCTCTAATGAATATGGAGCAAGGCGAGAGGGTTCGATGAGTGCCAAGACTGCTCGTGGCACTACGTCGATGAGAATCTTCAATCTGTAATCAATATGGAGCAAGGCGAGAGGGTTCGATGAGTGACAAGACTGCTCGTGGCACTACGTCGATGAGAATGTTCAATCTCTAATGAATATGGAACAAGGCGAGAGGGTTCGATGAGTGTCAAGACTGCTCGTGGCACAACGTCGATGAGAATCTTCAATCTCAAATGGCTACGCAGCAAGTTATACGCTGAATTGGCTGCTGAAATAGCATGAATAATCATTGCGTAGTTACAGACTATAATAACAACAGGTAGCCCAGTTTGATTTGCGATTTACTCACGCTCATCTCTTCGATATTCAGTCTATGCTGAAAATCTTCAATCTCTAATGAATATGGAGCAAGGCGAGAGGGTTCGATGAGTGCCAAGACTGCTCGTGGCACTACGTCGATAAGAATCTTCAATCTCTAATGAATATGGAGCAAGGCGAGAGGGTTCGATGAGTGTCAAGACTGCTCGTGGCACTACGTCGATAATAATCTTTAATCTCAAATGGCTACGGAGCAAGTTATACGCTGAACTGGCTGCTGAAATAGCATATATAATCATTGCGTAGTTACAGACTATAATAACAACAGGTAGCCCAGTTTGATTTGCGATTTACTCACGCTAATCTCTTCGATATTCAGTCTATGCTGAAAATCTTCAATCTCTAATGAATATGGAGCAAGGCGAGAGGGTTCGATGAGTGCCAAGACTGCTCGTGGCACTACGTCGATAAGAATCTTTAATCTCAAATGGCTACGGAGCAAGGCAATGATAAAAAATTTAAAAAAAAATCTACAATCGAATTTTGTTTACGTTGAAGCCGTCTTTTCGATATGTAGTCCGAGAACGGGGCGGTGCGGAAAATTTCAAATTTCGAATGGCTACGAGCAAGTGAAAAAAAAAAAAAGAAACAACAAACTACAATCAAATTTTGTTTGCTGGGAAGCCGTCTTTTTAATATTTGGTCCAAAAGCCGTTGTTGGCAATGACTGCTCGTAGCCGATCAGGCATGGAGTTTGTGCAATTTGCAACGACCTCGGGTCGCCCACGTAAGCCTACCCAGGTTTGTTGGACCATGGCTCTCAATTCTGGCATGGTTCGAATTTCTCCAGATATTCTATTACGATTCATTATCGTCCAAATGTTCTCGATCGGGTTCAGATCCGGTGACTTTGGAGGGTGGGGGAGCACACGGATATCTGGGTGCTGTGCAATCCACTCTCTCACGATGTGAGCGGTGTGCACAGCACTGTTGTCGTGTACCATATTGATCACCGGGTACCGATCAATAGGGTACAAACGACGTACGGACGGATAAAAAACTGTATTTAAGATATCCACGTAATCGAAACGGTTCATGTGCCCACCCACCTCCTGTATCTCGCCCACACCATGAGGAGTGATGAAACCCCAGTACGCACGCGAGATACGACCGCTATGCGCTTCATGAACCACGTAGTTCGGATGTAGCCGCGCGTTATTTCCCTTGGGCCTCCAAACACGACAACGTCCATCCTCGGCCGTGCAAAATGTCTTCTCATCCATATAGACAGTCTTTGCCCAGAATTAAGGAAGTACCTGTAAGTAATCCCGTGCGTACGCCAGCCGTTGCATCCGGTGATCTTCCGTCAACAGGGTCTTTTTCAGAGGAGGTTCACAAACTAGGTTGTTCTCTTTCAAACGGCAACGTACGGTCAGCGGGCTTACTTCCAGATGAAAATCCTGTACAAAGGCCACTGAACTGTCGAATGGATTATGATCGACAAAATGCTCGACGATTTGGACGTCCTCTTCTGGGAGGGTCTTACGAAGGCCTTTATTAGTGACCCGATGATCGCGCAACGCATCTTCTCCACCCTCGTTGAACTTGACTATCCACCTGTGGACCGTTTTGATTCCACAGCCTATCGCTTCAGCAATTCTCACCTCGCTCCGCCCTGCCTCATGCATGCCAACAATCCGTCCTCGTGTAATTTCTGAAAACGGTTGAACACAGCGTTCAAGAAAGGTCTGTTATGAATGAAACAAATCCGGGCAGATTTGAGTTAGCAAAAAAAAAAAAACCTGGCTTGATCCCACGCCAGTTGAGAAATAAGTAATTACCCGATTTAGATGTTATAAGTAATTACCCGTTTGAGATGTCATTCTTATTTGTAAATAAAGACACCTCTATAATACCTGATAAATTAACACCAATCTGTTGCTCCATTTTTCGAAATTTATTACTTAATTCGACTTTTTTACAATACTTTGTGGAAGACTCGTAGAAAATTGTGAGTAATATAATAACAACCAAATTGTGCATTGTTTATATAAAAAAAAAGCATCGGTCATTGACAACCGCATATGACATATAAATAACAATACAGGGTGTCTTTCAATTAGTCATACAAACCTACCTAGGGCAATAGTTCATCAGCAATAGCAATAAATAGATTTGCCAAAAACGATTATTCAAAGCAAAATCTTTGAGATTGAAGATTCTCATCGACGTAGTGCCACGAGCAGTCTTGGCACTCATCGAACCCTCTCGCCTTGCTCCATATTCATTAGAGATTGAAGATTTTCTGCATAGACTGAATATCGAAGAGATTAGCGTGAGTAAATCGCAAATCAAACTGGGCTACCTGTTGTTATTATAGTCTGTAACTACGCAATCATTATTTATGCTATTTCAGCAGCCAGTTCAGCGTATAACTTGCTGCGTAGCCATTTGAGATTGAAGATTCTCATCGACGTAGTGCCACGAGCAGTCTTGGCACTCATCGAACCCTCTCGCCTTGCTCCGTATCCATTCGAGATTGGAGATCCTCATTGACGTAGTGCCACGAGCAGTCTTGGCACTCATCGAACCCTCTTGCTTTGCTCCATATTAATTAGAGATTGAAGATTTTCAGCATAGACTGAATATCGAAGAGATTAGCGTGAGTAAATCGCAAATCAAACTGGGCTACCTGTTGTTATTATAGTCTGTAACTACGCAATGATTATTTATGCTATTTCAGCAGCCAGTTCAGCGTATCACTTGCTCCGTAGCCATTTGAGATTAAAGATTCTTATCGACGTAGTGCCACGAGCAGTCTTGACACTCATCGAACCCTCTCGCGTTGCTCCATATTCATTAGAGATTGAAGATTCTCATCGACGTAGTGCCGCGAGCAGTCTTGGCACTCATCGAACCCTCTCGCCTTGCTCCATATTCATTAGAGATTGAAGATTCTCATCGACGTAGTGCCACGAGCAGTCTTGGCACTCATCGAACCCTCTCGCCTTGCTCCATATTCATTAGAGATTGAAGATTTTCAGCATAGACTGAATATCGAAGAGATTAGCGTGAGTAAATCGCAAATCAAACTGGGCTACCTGTTGTTATTATAGTCTGTAACTAAGCAATGATTATTTATGCTATTTCAGCAGACAATTCAGCGTATAACTTGCTCCGTAGCCATTTGAGATTGAAGATTCTTATCGACGTAGTGCCACGAGCAGTCTTGACACTCATCGAACCCTCTCGCCTTGCTCCATAATCATTAGAGATTGAAGATTTCCAGCATAGACTGAATATCGAAGAGATTAGCGTGAGTAAATCGCAAATCAAACTCGGCTACCTGTTGTTATTATAGTCTGTAACTACGCAATGATTATTCATGCTATTTCAGCAGCCAGTTCAGCGTATAACTTGCTCCGTAGCCATTTGAGATTAAAGATTCTTATCGACGTAGTGCCACGAGCAGTCTTGGCACTCATCGAACCCTCTCGCCTTGCTCCGTATCCATTCGAGATTGGAGATCCTCATTTACGTAGTGCCACGAGCAGTCTTGGCACTCATCGAACCCTCTCGCTTTGCTCCATATTCATTAGAGATTGAAGATTTTCAGCATAGACTGAATATCGAAGAGATTAGCGTGAGTAAATCGCAAATAAAACTGGGCTACCTGTTGTTATTATAGTCTGTAACTACGCAATGATTATTTATGCTATTTCAGCAGCCAGTTCAGCGTATAACTTGCTCCGTAGCCATTTGAGATTAAAGATTCTTATCGACGTAGTGCCACGAGCAGTCTTGACACTCATCGAACCCTCTCGCGTTGCTCCATATTCATTAGAGATTGAAGATTCTCATCGACGTAGTGCCGCGAGCAGTCTTGGCACTCATCGAACCCTCTCGCCTTGCTCCATATTCATTAGAGATTGAAGATTCTCATCGACGTAGTGCCACGAGCAGTCTTGGCACTCATCGAACCCTCTCGCCTTGCTCCGTATCCATTCGAGATTGGAGATCCTCATTCACGTAGTGCCACGAGCAGTCTTGGCACTCATCGAACCCTCTCGCTTTGCTCCATATTCATTAGAGATTGAAGATTTTCAGCATAGACTGAATATCGAAGAGATTAGCGTGAGTAAATCGCAAATCAAACTGGGCTACCTGTTGTTATTATAATCTGTAACTACGCAATGATTATTTATGCTATTTCAGCAGCCAGTTCAGCGTATAACTTGCTGCGTAGTTATTTCAGATTGAAGATTCTCATCGACGTAGTGCCACGAGCAGTCTTGACACTCATCGAACCCTCTCGCCTTGCTCCATATTCATTAGAGATTGAAGATTCTCATCGACGTAGTGCTACGAGCAGTCTTGGCACTCGTCGAACCCTCTCGCCTTGCTCCATATTCATTAGAGATTGAAGATTTTCAGCATAGACTGAATATCGAAGAGATTAGCGTGAGTAAATCGCAAATCAAACTGGGCTACCTGTTGTTATTATAGTCTGTAACTACGCAATGATTATTCATGCTATTTCAGCAGCCAATTCAGCGTATAACTTGCTGCGTAGCCATTTGAGATTGAAGATTCTCATCGACGTAGTGCCACGAGCAGTCTTGACACTCATCGAACCCTCTCGCCTTGTTCCATATTCATTAGAGATTGAACATTCTCATCGACGTAGTGCCACGAGCAGTCTTGTCACTCATCGAACCCACTCGCCTTGCTTCATATTGATTACAGATTGAAGATTCTCATCGACGTAGTGCCACGAGCAGTCTTGGCACTCATCGAACCCTCTCGCCTTGCTCCAAATTCATTAGAGATTGAAGATTTTCAGCATAGACTGAATATCGAAGAGATTAGCGTGAGTAAATCGCAAATCAAACTGGGCTACCGGTTGTTATTATAGTCTGTAACTACGCAATGATTATTCATGCTATTTCAGCAGCCAATTCAGCGTATAACTTGCTTCGTAGCCATTTGAGATTGAAGATTCTCATCGACGTAGTGCCACGAGCAGTCTTCACACTCATCGAACCCTCTCGCCTGGCTTCATATTCATTAGAGATTGAAGATTCTCATCGACGTAGTGCTGCGAGCAGTCTTGGCACTCATTGACGCCTCTTTGCAACATTATTTTTCCAATCCATGAATGCATTCTAATTCATTATATAGAGTTATGTGCCGTACTGTTTTGTCCCGCAGTCCATATAATGAGACGACCATAAGACTCAAGTTAATTGGACTCATTGCATTTGACAGCATTATTTTGCCCACGAGATGTGTTTCCACAATTCATCAAATATCGTTAATGTCGTTCAAGTAAATTTGTTACTTCGAAAAACCGTAATAGCGAACCTGTTGATGCTCTTTGGATTTTCCTCAATTAAAATAAAAAACATAAATATAATTTTTGTAACACATGCATGGGAAGTTCGAGTTCGCGCGCCGTAAGCAGTGCGCGAGGCGGCCGATTCCCCAACAAATCCAAAACTGTTGAGTAATGTCGTAAAACTGTTAGGTAATGTTTATTACCTAACGCTAATCCGAGCGAAACGAGCGTAACTATGCGCCATAGAACGAAACAAGTGGTCACTACAATCACGCCCTCAGCTGTCCGAAACATTCATAGCGTTTTCGGTTGGGACAATTTTTCGTGCACCGTGCTGAACTGGTGCTGCACCGTTACACTGAATTCTAGTTCTGCACCGTGCCGTTCAGAAGGCGCTGTTTCGTATTTCACTGTCGTGTAACGTCCGAGCGGACGACATACCCTATTCACGCTCTCCACCACCTAAAATCACCAGAACTTACCATACTATCACCAAACATAGAAACCTACCGAACCAACACACGGTACGTACATATTGTCCACACAGTAACCAACTATGGATATACACCCTGCATCACCTTCAAAACGAATAACCATAACGTTCACATCCTTATACTCACTAAACCTACATTACCCAAGTATTATTACATACTTATAACCATTATTATAATTATAAAACTTACGTTTTAATCGAACCTAATATTTACTTTAACACTATTATATATTCACCTAATCATTAATTATGACATTTACCTTTTAAACCCCCTGATCTATTCACGTACATACTACCCATAATATAAAATAACTATTGTACCATTATTAGCACAACGTTTAACTCATCACTCTATTTCATAGAGGACTATTAAACGCAAATACTATATAAACAAACATAATCAACTATATATTGCATTGGAACCACTCATTCGCGATGGCCAAATAGTACATACTTTAGACTTAGTTAAGCCTAGACGTAAGCACATTCCTCAAAACTATGACGCGCACCCAGACACCCCATACAAACCCACTTGCGCACACGGACGACCAAGCGGCAGTCCAAAATCCCTTACACATATGCAAACTACTCACTCAACGCTCAAAATCCTACACGATACCAACCATACAAAACAACTTGAATACTGACGAGATAATATTCACACCAACCACACTCGGCCTAATGACCATATCATGTCATTAACTATTCCATAAACAATATCAATCCCTCACATGACCATATCACTACAGATTCACCACTCGAATATTATTTCACCCTTGCGAACGCCGCTCCGACGTCACATAAAATTTATTGGTGCATCGGCCCGAGAAAAACCAAACGTTATAAAACGCGAATAACTTATTTGTGACGCGTGTAACGATCGATGGATAGGAAACACTAGTTGTTGAATTCAAGAGACCCTCTTAAGATTCGAAAAACAGATCATTAACACGAGAATACTTTTGTGCCGTGTAAACGATCGGCGGTCTGAAGGGATCAAATAGCGAATCTTTCGAATAAATGCTTAACTTCTAGACAAGACTCACGTTAGACGACGATTCTTAAAAGAATTACTTTAGACGAAGCCCAGGAGAAACGACGATTCGAAATCGAATAAAGCAGAATCCAGTAGTCGTATTATTTTAGACAAAGCTCACAATAAACGATGATCCTGAAATTAGAAATCGAATAAAGCAGAATCCAGTAGTCGAATTATTTTAGACAGAATAAACGATGATCCTGAAATTAGAAATCGAATAAAGCAGAATCCAGTAGTCGTATTATTTTAGACAGAATAAACGATGATCCTGAAATTAGAAAGCGAATAAGGCAGAATACAGAAACCAAATTATTTTAAACAAAGCTCAACGTAGAACGCGGTAATCGAATTATCCTGGACGAAGTTCGGGATGAACAATGATCTTAAAGTCAGAATAAAATAAAACGAAGCGAAGTCATAATAAAATAAAACAAAGCGAAGCCAGATTAAAATAAAACGAAGCGAAGTCAGAATAAAATAAAACAAAGCGAAGCCAGAATAAAATAAAACAAAGCGAAGTCAGAATAAAATAAAACAAAGCGAAGCCAGAATAAAATAAAACAAAGAAAAGTCGGAAATAAATAAAACAAAGCCAAGTCGGAATAAAATTTTCCAAGCGGTAAAACAAAGCCAAGTCGGAATAAAATTTGCCAAGCGGTAAAACAAAGCAAGTCGAAATAAAATTTTCAAAGCGGTAAAACAAAGCAGAGTCGGAATTAAATGAAACAAAGCAAAGTCGGAATTAAATAAAACAAAGCAAAGTCGGAATTAAATAAAACAAAGCCAAGTCGGAATTAAATTTTCCAAGCGGTAAAACAAAGCAAGTCGGAATAAAATTTTCAAAGCGATAAAACAAAGCAGAGTCGGAATTAAATGAAACAAAGCCAAGTCGGAATTAAATTTTCCAAGCGGTAAAACAAAGCAAGTCGGAATAAAATTTTCAAAGCGATAAAACAAAGCAGAGTCGGAATTAAATGAAACAAAGCAAAGTCGGAATTAAATAAAACAAAGCAAAGTCGGAATTAAATAAAACAAAGCAACGTCGGAATAAAATTTTCAAAGCGGTAAAACAAAGCAAAGTCGGAATTAAATAAAACGAAGCCAAATCGGAATGAAATAAAACAAAGCAAGTCGAAAATTTTTTTTTGCGGTAATACAATTATTTTAAAGCAAAGCCAAGCAGAGTAGAATTCTCAAAACGGTGATTCAACAATTTTAAAACGGAACTCAGATTCAGGCCGCAGTAATTGAGACAATGAATAAATGATTTTAGACGAAGCGCGGAATAATAAAAGCCACGATAGCTAAAATAACGATTTTTAACGAGTTGAGACAATAAATAAATAATTTTAGACGAAGCGCGGAATAATAAAAGCCCCGATAGCTGAAATAACTAAATAACAAAATTACTAGAAAATGCATAATCAATCGAATAATAATCGAAATCATTACGGAATCCAAATGATCAATGAATAACGGTTTTAAACCCACTCGAACGCTAGTAGTCCACAGTCCGCCTGTAGCAGCTCTGGTAGACATTAGTGCGGACGAACCACGCCCAAGCTCGAGCCAGATCCCTAACCCGGACCCAAATCTTACTTCAAATCCCAGCCTAGATACAAGCGCTGATTCAAATCCAGACTCAAGCTTGAACCCAAATCTTTCTAATCTTTATCTAGACCCAAGCTTGAATCAAAACCCCAGTCAGGGAATAATCGCAACTCCGAGTCTTCACCTGGGCTTAAATCAAAATCCTTATCAAAGAGTAACTAGATCAAAAAGCAGTCGAGGAACGCAGTTATTCGAGCACGAACTCGAGACAGTAATTAAAGAAACTAAGCAAGCGAGGCGAAACTTGTTCAGAGAATTAAATCCGAAAAAGCCTATTAACGAAAACGAAACAAAAGATAGAGAAATGGCGGAAGGAGAAAATACAGGACCAACGGGTCCGACCCCACACACTTACGTTCCCCTTAAAGATGCTTTAGAAGCAGTCCCAATATTTAACGGTAAACCGTCGGAGGTGCGTAGTTTCATACAAGGATGTAAATACGCGAAAGATATGGTAACGCCGCAAATGGAATTAAGCCTTACGAGAATAATAAGGAATAAAATAAGAGGTCCAGCTAGGCGCGTATTCGAAGACGAACAATTTGATACAATAGAAGCATTAACTTCACGGGTTAACGAAATATACAGCCCCATGAAATCAGTAAGCATATGTCAGGGAGAATTAGGCAATTTATATCAACTAGAAGGCGAAGACGTAGTAACATACGCGGCAAGGGTACGCGAATGTATGTCGAATATAAATCAAGCATTTACACAAGAACGTAGAACGGGCGATTTCGAGGAATTTAAACGTAGTACGGAAAAAGACGGTAAGGGAGCATTTATACGCGGATTAAGACCAGAAATAGACGGGAAAATATCCACTATCCCAGAAAGTTTTAAGGATTTAGTGGATGAAGCGCGAAGAATGGAAAACCAATTAGAAATAAAGAGAAATATTCGGCGCGAAAGCCCAGCCATTAAAACTGAGGTAGCTAGTGTAAACTACGCTCAAGGTAGCTCACAAAAATGTACGATCTGCGGGAGATTAAATCATGAGGCCCGAGATTGTCGGTTCGACAGAGATAATAATGATCGTAGACCACGCGGAAATCAATTTCAAAATAGTTCCGACTCTAGGAACCAGTTTTCAAACCGCCCATCAGGCCAAACGAATTATCAAAATAATTACGATTCGCGTAATCGAAGTTCAAATCAATCGGGAAATCAACCTAATTTCCGAAATAATCCGCGAGACTCATATTCAAATCAGCCAAGATATCAAGGAAATTATCAACCACGCGACAATAATTTTAATTCACGGGATCAATATCCAAATCGACAGCAAGGTCCAAACTACAATTATCAACCGCGAACTCACGGGAACTATCAACCGCGTGCCAATGATTTCAATTCACGGAACCAATATTCGAATCAACAGCGGAGTCAGAATTATAACCCGAGAAATCAAAATTATTTCGAACAAGAGCAAAGACCCTCGCGCTACGGTTCGCGAGAAAGCGGTCTCAACTCCCGTCAAAATCAAGACCGATCAATTCAACGCGAACAATGCCGGTATTGTAGAAGTTACGGCCACTCGATAAACGAATGCCGCAAAAAACAGCAAAGTGACCAATATAGACAAAGCATGCGCGACAACAGTCAATCGCCGACTCCGGGAAACGGGCGAGGCTCTCCGAACCGCGGCGTGAATTCGGAGGCCACCAACAGACCCAACCACGCCGTTACAATGATACAGAGTTACCCGTTAGAAAACGAATCCACTTAATAGGAAAAGAAGTTATCAATAACGACGAGGAACCCCGAATGGTTCACGCTCAGGCAAACACTTTTTATATTCCTGAATACAAACGCGTTAGTGACGAGATAATACCGATCATAAACGACGCGGCGGCAGATAAACCCAATAACTTCCCCCCCGAAGAAGAGGAAGAAAATTATGACGTAACTCGATTTTCACAATTAGCTAAAGGGGGATACATGACGACAATTCCGTCGATAGAGATAGAAGCCGAAGAGTTACAAAAGCCCAGTACTTTCATGTTAGACACGGGGTCAGATTTAAACCTCATCCGAAACAATTGCGTAAAGCCAGAAGTTAGGGTAGACGAGAGAAAAAAATATTGTCTGAAAGGCATCTCCACTGCAGATGTTGTGACCCTAGGAGAAGTCCCTATTGACATAGAAGGCACCCGGGGAAATTTCCAAATAATTCCAGAAGATATTCCTATTGAACAGCACGGTATTTTAGGGTCAGAATTCTTTCGAGAAAACGACGCGATAATAAATTTTGAGGAGGAAAGGTTAGAATACGGAACCACACTCATCCCATTTTTCCAACAAGAAAAAGAAAACCCGTGCACTAGTAATTATGAAGAAGGTACCGAAACTCGTAATAACAAAAACCCCTTATTAAATTTCGATGAAAAACTCAGAGTTTGTTACGGAAGTACTCATTCCGAATTAAATTATATCGGGAACGTTAAAAATCAAAATTTGATTCAAATCCCACCTAGAACGCGGAAAAAGATTAGTATTGACCTCCAAAATACGGAATTAAGCGAAGGTTATTTACCATTATTACTACCTGGCCCCAAGATCTATTTAGGCGACGCGGTAGTAACAAACCAAGACAATAAAGCATTCCTTTACGCGATTAATACCACAAATGAGCAAGCGAATTTAACAATACCGCCCCAAGAACTCCAAGAGATAGGCGAAATAGCCGACGCCCCGAAGGTAGCCGACGGGACTGACGAAGGCACAGAAACGGGTAAAAAGATAGTAAAAGGTCAGGGAAACTCGGTGAATGAAATTCAAAGTGAAAATAAAGACGAGATTAAAGTAGAATCAAACCGCGAAACCGATAAAATTAGCCAGAAACCCTTTTTAGACAAAATCGATGGAGTTGAAAATTTAAAAGAACGACGGAAAATCAAATCAAGTAAGGGACATAAAAAGATAATAACGGGTAGAAAGGTTAGGAAAAAGAAACCCACGAGTAATAAAAGTCCGGTGACTAATAAAGTAAGGGAATTAAATAATTATGAGGTCAGAAATGAACTCCCAAGCGGCAAAGAATACATTACTAGTATTACCGTGGCAGATA
The DNA here is from genome assembly GCA_963992785.1 of Tenthredo livida. Taxonomy (NCBI): domain Eukaryota; kingdom Metazoa; phylum Arthropoda; class Insecta; order Hymenoptera; family Tenthredinidae; genus Tenthredo; species Tenthredo livida. The sequence continues at coordinate 14,216,218 of OZ023072.1, read as the reverse complement.
ATACGGGAAGCACAACGGATGATGATAGTTCGGATAGCTCTGATAGTGAACCCCGAATAGAAACAACATTTTGTATGAACATTCAAGTGTTGTAACTTGTTTAACTCCCGTTATTCAAGGAATGGGGAATTAAAAGGGTTGTTCCCAGAGGTGATCTTTGACAATCACTCTAAGTGCTAGATAGCGACAAAGTAGTTTTTATTTAATATTTAACAAAGTACAAAAGAATTGCGTTTGGAGCACTTGCTCCGGTTCGAGTCAATGAGTATTCGGAGATAGCCTCCGCTTTCTTCAAGGTATCTGCTCAAGACTGAAGCGCGGCTCCGTCTTTAGCCTAATTTATAACTTACATAATGCTTACTCGATTATTGGCGCAACCTGCAATGCGATGCGCTTTGTCGCATTCCAGGTCATGCCTTGCTTAATTATTAAAGGTAGTCAATTTACGAAATGTATTGGAATGTTGAGTAACAATTCTCAACATCCCTCCCCCCTTAGGAGAATAGGCCTCCGGACTATTTTTCCCTTATTTACTAAGTACAAATTTCCTTACTCTTATCCTTATTTGCTAATCTTATTTTAGTCCAATCCTGGTTTTATTCATTTTGATAATAGATACAATAATTGGTGTTACTTAGGTATATATAATTTCTTAATCCAATTTAATTCAAGCTTCTAGTAAAAATCCATTTAATTTTTAATACCGGATTATGTTGTACCCGTGATCGACGTGTTCCGTTTAAAATTGATAATGGTTTCTTTGGCTACCGGAGTCCGTTTTCGCGGCTGCGGAGGCTCCGGTGCCACTGTTGGCCCTGACGTTTCTTTACATCTAACTTTACCTGTAGATACACATTTATAGATTATGTAACCTATCATGCCTACTAATACTATTCCACTTATTGGATACAAAGGTGCCATATACGGCAGGTGCCGCCTGTGACTATTGTTCTTATCGTCTAATTCCTTATGTAGGTTCTCAAGGCTAGTTCCCAATGAGTTTAGCTCGTTTGCGTCTCGCAGGACGCTCTTGAGTACTACACTGACACCTTTCTCGTTAGACTTCGGGATTGCCTCCCAGTCTGTTTCGTGGAGACTCAGATTGTACGGTGGCAGGTAACTGAATTCCTGCCTGCTTTGATACTGCCGTAATGTCTCCATACGGAAATCCTTTGCAGTTACAGCGCATTTCCCGTTGAGAGCTATGATGCCAGTGCCTATCAATGTTTCACGCGCCGCAGGCAACCCTTCGCAAGCTACTGTGATTGCCTCGGCCTCTGGAGCTATATATAACCATGTTCCTGGTCTATTCAAAACTAAAACTATTGCCTTGTTTACCCTAACAATTCTTTTCGGGCATTGTGATAGTTCTACGTCCAGCTTTGAGAGAATAGCAATTTCACAGGGTGAACCTATTCCTATTGAGTTCGTAGGGCGCCTTGGGTCGCACAAATAGTGTTCACCTAAACGTTTACACGTCCCCAAGTCCGCCTCCTTCATTCGTAGGTAATTTCTATAATCATGGTCCACCACTGCTAATTCCTCCGTTGTTTCTAGATAACAATAGGTATCGTTTTGTGCCCTTACAGGCAGAGGATATACTTTGCTGATGCTATACTCTTCACTACCTATTAGAGGTATTTCTATTACTGTGACTACCGTATCTTCCCTCCCGTAAGATTTAATATCCGCGACTGTCATCAACAATGATACCCCTGGTCGCGTCAATGGTATAGGGAAGCTGTGACCCGCCGGCAGGTGTGGTAGTGCCGACGAGAGGTACTCTAGTATTTTGGCTGGAGTAAGCACGGTGGGGTTGATAATACCCCTTTTTATTTCTGTTAAAAATTGTACCAAATCCTTCACATCACTCAGCAACGCATCTACTATTAGGCCTATTGCCTCTATATGCTCGTCGAGCTTTTGCCTCGCTGCTGTTCTCTCTATTCCGTTGGAAAGACTGATACTAAGCTGCTTAGTTATCTCGAGCAAAGTTTGCTCATTTTCTTCCACTACCCTCATGGTATTATTAAACACTCCTAGCGTCGATGACACTATTTGGATTTGCTTACTCATTGCCGTTTTTAGGTTGGCTTGATCTTCCCGAAGATCATCGATCTCTTGATCTATCCTAGCCGCATCTGCTGCATCCATAGTCCCGAACAAGGATTTTGCTATCGAGCCTAAACCGTCTATCAAACCTCGGCGCTTTCGTGCCGGCCCGACGCATGTGACGTCGCGGACTAGTTGCAAACCCCTATCAACCTTATCTAACAAATTTCCTACTGTTTCACTCATAGTCTCACATAAAAGCGAGCCTGCGTTATCTGGAATCTCGCATGTCTTGCGTATATTGTTCAGGTGTGCCTTCACATTTTTTTCTCTCTCGAATACCGTGCGGAGGTCCATGTCTATTACTAAGCTCCACCTATCTTTGTACACCTGCAGCGTCCCTATTTTCTCGAAGTAAACGCCCGGATTATCCCTGAACTTCTCGATCTTGAAAGATGGGCTGATTTCTTCTTTTGCCAGCGCCATCGCCAGGCATGATCTGCAAGTCAATTTAGATATTACTACTAATGCATCCCCTCCCTTTGTTATGTGGTGAAATTTGTGAGGAATATGGCGAGGGGTGGGATAGGTGCTGGGGACGTGCTTCTCTCCTTCTAGTCAATGTTCTACGAATAACTTCAATCGGTTGGCGTGAACTTTGGTCTCCTTCCGACCCTTCCGGATGGTGTAGTTGACATCCGAATGCTTTTCCGTGATCTCGTATGGACCTACATACTTTGGCGTTAATTTCGCTGATCTCCCCCGCCGAACCGTCTCATCTAGTAGAAGAACCTTATCTCCTGGCTGGAATTTTGTCTCTACCGTTTTTTTGTCGTAGTATGATTTTGCTTTTCCCTTGGCTGCTTCCAGATTCTCTTTTGCTTTGAGATTAGCCGCCCTAAGTCTTTCGCGTAGTTCCTGAACGTAGTCGTCATACGCGTAAGTAAGTCTCGGCGCTTGCTTTACCGATGATGGTATTTCTGCCGGGTGCCCGAAAACAAGCTCGTACGGGGTGTACCCTGTTGCAGTGTGAGGGGTTGTGTTGTACGTGAACATTGCGTACGGCAACCACTCATCCCAGTTGCTCTGGTCCTCTTCGATATAACTCCTTAGATATTCTGCTAGTGTTCTATGTGATCGTTCCAGTGCTCCGTTAGATTCTGGATGATATGCCGTCGTTTGAATTTTCTCGATTTTCAAAAGCTTACACATATTCTTAAATACATTGCTTAAAAAATTCGTTCCCTGATCAGTAAGGATTACCTTGGGTGTTCCATATTCGCATATAATATTTTTTACGAATTCTCTAGCCACTGTGGAAGCTTCCTGGTCAGCCACTGGCATAGCTTTGCTAAATTTGGTTAAAGCATCTTGAAACGTAAGTACATACTTATTGCCTGTATTAGTTACAGTCAACGGCCCTACGATATCTAGCGCACATTTTTCGAAGGCTTTCGAAGGAGTATCGGTGATTATCATGGGTGCTTTCAGTTTCCTCTGCGTTTTATTTTTCTGACATTTCTCGCATTTACCTATGTAATCTTCTACTTCTTTGCGCATATTCGGCCACCTGTGTTCCATTTTTATGCGTTCTAGAGTACGCGATACGCCTTGGTGCCCACCCATGGGTGCGTCGTGATATTCGTACAAGATCTTTTTCTTCTTGTCTTCTGTGTATTCCGGTTCCGATTCATCATCATCTTCTTTTTCCTCTTCTTCTTCTTCTTTTTCTTCTGATACTACGAGAATGTTTGTACCTTCTGAAGGTTCCGTACCTTCTTCCAAAGGTTTTTCCTCTTCGAATTCCTGGTTGTTGCTGTAAATCTTATATATTCTGCTGAGCGCGTCCGCATTCGTATTTAGTTTTCCAGGTTTGTAAACTACATCATACTCGTGTTCGGCGAGTTTTAATCTCATTCTCAGTAACCTTGATCCAGGATCCTCGATTTTGAAGATCCATTTAAGAGGGAGGTGATCCGTGATCACAGTGAAATGCGTTCCATATACGTATGGTCTAAACTGCCTAGTCCCGAAGACGATTGCTAACATTTCCCTCTCAGTGGTCGAGTAATTTCTTTCGGCCTTGTTAAGCGTTCGACTTGCGTACGCTATTGGTAAATCTTGCCCAATTGGTCCTTGAGAGAGGATTGCTCCGATTGCCTTGTCGGATGCATCTGTTGTTATCAAGAAAGGTTTCGTGAAATCCGGATACTTTAGGATGGGTGCCGTGATGAGCTTTGATTTTAGCGTTTCGAATGCGCTTTCTTCTACCGTTGTCCACTCGAACTTGCGTCCCTTTTGCGTAAGTTGCGTTAACGGTCGTGCTATACTCGAAAATCCTTCTATGAATCTCCTGTAATAACCTGCTAGCCCTAAAAATGACTGCACCTGTTTAACGTTTGTCGGGCTCTTAAATTTCTTGACGTCCGCGATTTTCGAGGGATCTGGGAGAATTCCCTCCGACGTTATCACATGCCCTAAATAACTAGTTTCCTTTCGAAGAAATTGACATTTGTCTGGCTGGAGGATGAGATTGCTCTCCTGCAGTCGCTTTAGTACCTCGATGAGCCTATCGTTGTGCTCTTTCAGTGTTGCTCCATGAATTACAATGTCGTCTAAATAAACGTAGCATTTAGATGCTTGTAACCCTGCTAAAACGGTATTCATCAAACGTTGGAATGTCGCTGGCGCATTCTTCATTCCGAATGGCATTGAATTATACTCATAATGCCCATGTGCTGTTGAGAAAGCAGTTTTTTCCTTGTCTTCTTCAGCCATCGGAATCTGATGAAATCCCGAGGCGAGGTCTAATGTAGTAAAGTACTTCGCTTTTCCTAACTGATCCAATATTTCTGTAATATTTGGCAAAGGATACGAATCCCCTACCGTGATCTCGTTCAATTTTCTGTAGTCGACGACTATCCTAAATTTCTGCTTTCCTGATGCGTCAGGTTTTTTCGGTACTACTAGAAGCGGTGCGTTCCATTGGCTACGACTCGGGCGTATTATGTTACTCTCTAACATGGCTTCTATTTGCTTGTTTATCTCTTGTTTCTGCGACTCAGGTAGGCGGTATGGACGAACATTAATCGGTTTTCCCCCATCCGTCAATGTAATTGTATGGCTGGTCGCGTTAGTAACGCCTAGCTTATCCCCTGGTAAATAGAAGATTTCGCTATACTTTTCGCATATCTTAAGTAGAGTATTTCTCTCCTCCTCGTTAAGATGATCTGTGCGAATGGTATCATGTACTAGCTTGATTCGTTGGTTACCCGTTCTACCAGTTATTAAACCTATGTAGGCTGCTTCTTCGTCGCTCGTTTCGCTATTTTCCTCGCATAACTCCTCCAATTCCACGGTCGGCGTCTCCAATATCACCTCGTGATCGTTTAGGTTCAAAATGTCTACTATGCATTCTTGGTTCGCCGGTTTAGTTAAGCAATTTCCTAGGTATACTCCGTCGGCGAGTTCCTTCTTCTCTACAATGCCGATGAACTTACTATTTGTTTTTGCACTGACCTTCCTTATTGTTCGCGGCGCTAACCTAATTTTCTCCGTTTTTAACGGTCGTAAGAGCTCGAAACGTTGCCCGTGTATGAAAAATGCTTGAGCGCTTTTACCTATCGCGGCTTCGTGATCCTCTATGAAATCTATTCCAATGATGCCATCCGCATCTAGACTGAAATCGTCTCTTACCACAAAGAAAGGGTGCTCAATACTTCTATCTTTCAATGGGATTGTTAATATGACTTTACAAAGTGCCTCAACAACGCCTTGTCCTATTCCCGATAAACTCGTCGTTTCTTCTAAAACTGGCAAATCATCTTTCAACATCCCTATTTTGATGATGCTGGCGTCGGCACCAGAGTCTACTAAAAGAGTCATCCTTTCCTTAGTGGTTCCGTTCGCCTTTAATTCTATTCTGTTCCGACTTGCTCTATCTGTGTTGGCGACGTTCATGGATTTGTACGATCCTGCATTCCTCGTCGATTGCTGGGATCCTTCATGTCCTGCGTTTTTACTATAAGAATTTTGGGAGTAACCCGTACTAGCTTTTTGGTTTTCGCCTGATCCGCTACCGTTATTTCCTGATCGTCGTTCATCGCGACGCATTCTATCCCTACAATCTTTATATAGGTGCCCTCTGCGTTTACAAAAATTGCATACTAATTCTACACGATGCACCGATCTACTCTGACCTGCTGTAGGTAACGATTGCTTGTATTTCACCTGGGTACAATCCCGTGCAAAATGTCCCGTTTGATTACACTTCAGACACTTCACTGCTGATGTATTCCTATCGCCCGGCTGGTTCGTTCTCCGATTTATAGAGTTTACGCCGTTTTGCGATTTTTCTTCCTCTTCCGCGCCCTTTATTGAAGCCGAAAGTTCCGAGAAATGGTACGATTTTACGATCATTCTCAAATTATAATGTAGCCCGTTTTCGAAAATGGCAAGTGTTTGATATCTGAGTAGGTCTTCTATTCCTTTTCTTTCCGCTGCTATATTTGTCCTAGCTCCGCATGCTCTAATAAGATCCATCATAAGACGCGTAACCCTCTTTCCGAAATCATGCGCGTTTTCACCCGTTTTCTGTCTACTTGAAAATAATTCTACCAACAATGCTGGCGTAGAGCTTTTAACTCCGTACAATGCCAAAAGCTCGGCTTTCAGCTTTTCGAAAGAATTTATATCTTTATATCTGAGTTCCATGGCTGCTTCGCCCTGTATCTTTGTTTTTAGGACCAATTCTAACACGTCTGGTCTTTGATTCGGATTTACTTTATCTTTCGCATACTCGATTGTTTGCAACAAATCGTCCACCTTACGTGGCTCGCTTCCATCGAAAACGTTGACCATCTGCCGCACCTCCTTCAATGACAAGTAGTCCGTCATCTTGGTTGCTGTGTGTTGCCTTGATTCTTTCTCGTCAGGAACCGGACCCGGAATGGGTATTGTCTCCTGGGATGCTGTTTGAGGTAGGTCAGGAAAAAAGGAAGTGCCTGGTCCAGGCTTTGGGGAAGGAGTTGGCTGTCCCTTTCTATTGCTTTTAATAAATGCTCGTAAGGTTGCCCTAATCTCCTCTACAGTGTTTGAATCACCGACTGCTAGACCGTATCTTTCGCAAACTTGTAGGAGGACCTCTTTTCGAAGATCCTGTATCCACCCGGTTTGACCTTGCTCGACAAGTTCCTCAATCTTATTCCAAGTAGCAGACATCTACTCTAATCGAAAATTCTAATCCAAGCCTGATGAGCCTGACTGACTCGTTACTTTGACGAAAAAATATCTAAAACTCTTTGTATACTCTAAACATGAAAATTTTCTAAATGCTCGCACGCTTCTAACTGGCAGCTAGCTCTCAATGACAATGTTTGCGGCTTAAATACTAAAACTGCGAGGATTTCAAACTGACTTACATAAAAATGAATATCTTCATCTCGCTTTTCCGCTTCTGCTGGGCTGTTGCTGACCCTCTGATTCCTCTGGTACTGTTTAACCGCTGCGTTCTGCTGCTTCTGCTGCTGCTGCTGTAGGTACCCCGTGCTGGTTCCTTTGCCTTGGCCACGAATGCTGCGTGCTGTAGCTCTTTCTTTGCGATGTATCTTTCACTAGGTTACAACGACTGCGTGTTGCACCTTTAACTTTCTTCTTTTTTACTTATTTATTTTTTATTTCACTTTTCTACTTTTCTTTTAGCGTCAACTATCTTGCAAGCTCTGGTTTATCCGCTAGACCGCTGCCACCAATGTTGTAACTTGTTTAACTCCCGTTATTCAAGGAATGGGGAATTAAAAGGGTTGTTCCCAGAGGTGATCTTTGACAATCACTCTAAGTGCTAGATAGCGACAAAGTAGTTTTTATTTAATATTTAACAAAGTACAAAAGAATTGCGTTTGGAGCACTTGCTCCGGTTCGAGTCAATGAGTATTCGGAGATAGCCTCCGCTTTCTTCAAGGTATCTGCTCAAGACTGAAGCGCGGCTCCGTCTTTAGCCTAATTTATAACTTACATAATGCTTACTCGATTATTGGCGCAACCTGCAATGCGATGCGCTTTGTCGCATTCCAGGTCATGCCTTGCTTAATTATTAAAGGTAGTCAATTTACGAAATGTATTGGAATGTTGAGTAACAATTCTCAACATCACCCCAGTTCGATCGAGACAAATTAAAACCTTTAGTAGAACTCTTGCGTCTAGATCACTTGAACGCGGAAGAAGATCGAAGCGTTAAGGAATTGATCCACAACAATTTTGATATTTTCTATTTACCCGGAGATTACTTAGGTAGTACTAACGCTATAAAACACAAAATCATCACGTCAGATGACCAACCGATTAATACCAAACAATATCGCTACCCGCCTGTACACAAAGATGAAATCCAGAAACAGATAGGAGAATTATTAGACTCAGATATTATACAACCCTCATCATCCCCTTATAACTCACCATTATGGATAGTACCCAAAAAACCCGACTCCAAGGGTAATAAGAGATGGCGAATGGTAATAGATTATAGGACCCTTAATGAAAAAACGTTAAAAGATGCATACCCCCTACCCAATATCGTAGATATAATAGATCAACTCGGAGGCGCGAAATATTTTTCCGTGTTTGACTTAGCGTCAGGGTTTCATCAAATCGAAATGGATGAAAAAGACAAGGGCAAAACAGCATTCTCAACACCACGGGGACATTATGAATTTAATAGAATGCCCTTTGGACTAACTAACGCCCCCGCGACATTTCAGAGGTTGATGGACCAAGTATTAACGGGGTTACAAGGGATAGAAATGTTTGTATATCTCGACGATATCGTGTTATACGCGAAGTCATTAGAAGAACACGAAGAAAAATTCGGGAAATTAGCAGAAAGACTGAGAAGCGCGAATTTAAAACTCCAGCCGGACAAGTGCGAATTTTTGAGAAAAGAAGTAGCATACCTCGGTCACATTATCGGAGAGGACGGGATCCGCCCGGATCCGAAAAAATTAGCAGCCGTAGAATCATTTCCAGTGCCGAAAAATCAAAAGAACATTCAACAATTTTTAGGTCTAGCCGGTTATTATCGCCGATTTATTCAAAATTTCTCTAACATCGCGAAACCACTCACCACTCTATTGAAGAAAGATTCAATTTTTGTTTGGACAACTGATCAACAAAAAGCATTTGAAACCTTAAGAAAATTATTGTGTGAGCAACCTATATTACAGTATCCCAATTTTGAACAAGAATTCGTAGTAACGAGGGACGCTTCGTATTTCGCTATCGGAGGAATCCTTAGCCAGGGAGAAATTGGTAGGGATTTGCCGATCTCATACGTTTCTAGAGTTTTAAACGGAGCGGAGCTCAACTACTCGACAGTTGAAAAAGAACTAGTTGCAATAGTATACTGCGTTTTGTATTTTCGACCGTATCTTTACGGTAGGAGATTTACACTGGTCACGGATCACAAGCCACTGGTTTGGCTCCACTCGATAAAAGATCCCACCTCGCGATTATTGCGTTGGAAAATTAAATTAGCGGAATACGATTATAGAGTAGTCTATAAAGCGGGAAAAATTAACCTCAACGCGGACGCTCTGTCAAGAAACCCGGTAATATTAGAAAACGAGGTCCTTACGCAGGAAGGTTTAAAAATCTTAGACGAGCTAGGGGAATTAAGTGATATAAAAGAAGCAAACACTCGTAAGCGACTGATCAAATACGATTACGATTAGGAAACCGGTATTTAGGAACCTTAAGTTACCGCAGGCCCTGGCAATTCAAGGGCATAACTACGAAAAACCAGATGGGGAAATCATAAAACCAGATAACAGTAAAATGAAAACCTTACCGTGCAGAATAATTTCGGAATTTAGAGGTAGACTATCGCAGCAGGACGGCGACGTCGCATTCTTTATCACCCTCAAAAATAACCCTTGCGACGAAGGCTCCCAAGATTTACAACTCGAAAACAAATTGCCACAGTATACCGATCTAGCCCTAGGTAGAGCGAAAATATTAGAGGTAGGAGAGAAACGTTATATAGGCCTACCCATAAAAGAAACGACTAACACGCGTTTAGACCAAGAGATACTAATAGAAGCGTTAAAATCACTACTAGATGCGATGAACGAACTTCAACTAGAGAAGGTGACCCTAGCTAGGACACCGCGCATCGACGACTTAGAATGGAAAGAAATTTTCAAGTTAATTCAAAAGATCCTTGGTAATAACCTATGTAGAATAACGATATTGTAACGTTTTAAGATAAACGTTGAGTTAATAATTTATTATGTAGGTTCTCCAAGAGAAATAAAGTGAATCGTAGAGGAATTATATATGTTTTGCAATGAGATTATGTATTCAGAAAATACAGGTCTGCTTCAGTGGCAAGCTAAAGACAGACTGACTTGTTTTACAATAATCGTTGTTGACGCAGCAACCGAGTTTCTTATATTTTAAAGGATGTCATTTATCATATAGGCTACTAGATGGTGTGTATGAAATTAATAGGATATGGGTGATTTTACCCAATGTAACACTACCCCCCCCCCCCTTAGTAAAAGAGTCGTCCCGACTCTCGAGGTGAGTACAATAAAATTCGTATGTGTGTAAAATCATCATAAGGATCAACAAGTTGTAAAATCAATGTGTTCTATTTGGGAGAATTGGAGCTGTGGCTCAAGAAGTTAAAAGGTTCCCCAAATACTATCCGGCATTCGCCCTCTGCCTCAAGGTAAACCACAGAAAACCTTGAGGAGATAGTGAATCTAATCAAACCAAAAGTGTATAATGTGATAAGTGTGAAATATTCTTCGGATCTTAAATGGAGAATCAGGAACCAGGAACCAGGAACCAGGAACCAGGAACCAGGAACAAGAAGGATGATCCGGAATAAGAAGAAGAATTCCTTAGTTACCGCGTAGAGAGTCCTGCATATTGGAAGTGGTTGGAGGGGTAAAGGACCAGGATAGAAGGACTCAAGGATTCCCAAGAAGTCCAAAAGGGGTCCAACTCCATACCTCTTCGAAATAAATCAAAACGACCTAGACAGGAGGACAAATATTATTCTCTCGAAATATTAGGTCATAAATTAGAGTTCTTCAAAACTCTTTCAAATTCTAAATTTCTTTTAAAATCTTTTTGAATTATCATAATAAATTAATCCTTTTGGATATAAAATGAATAGTTTCTAAATTAGTAAATTATTAAATCAAATTATTATATTGAATAAATGTAATAAATATAAATTGGAGCAGCCTTATCTGGGAGGAAGTAGGGAAACCGGATTAACAGGTCAGGATGAGATGGGTCAGGCTTCCTTCGTTTCGTCTCAGAACATCATTTGTATTATTTTATTAGTAAATTCTACTATCAGAATAGCGGGAGCTGAAAAACTTAGGTTATTATTTGTTTACTTAAAACATAACCTATATTTAAAGTTTTCCGCTCGGATCCCTTTCGATCTATTCCCCATTATAAATCGATTATACTGCAGTGACACCTAGTGAGATTTTTTGTAACATTTTCGGCGGGAATCGATATTAAAATAAAAGAGGATCTTTTATACGACAAATATCGAATATTTTTAACAAAATCATCTCTAGACCAATAAGAAAATTGTTTAAACAAATGAAGAAATAAACAATCGCTATGAAGAAGAAGCATAAAGATAGCGTCATTCGTAAGCATGGATCCTTCCGAGCAAGACGAGAGTATTCGTAGAGCAATATTAATTTCTCAATTAAATTGGGACGTAATTGAAGGTATGAACCCTGAACAAGCTCAAGAGTGGTTCGAGCGCGAATGGGAAAGGGTGAAGTGCGCTACCGGGAACGGGGTGGCGTTGAGAGATGAAGTCTCGATAGCTTGCAGGACCTGTTATATGTACCAGTAAGTTTTTTTTTTTTTTTTTTTTTTTTTTTATGTGTTCAACGACTCCAATTATTGATGAATTTTATTCTATGTATTTAGAATTTCGGAGAGAGACATATTTGGACCCATACCGCTCCACCGATTTTATGTCGGCGTCTTAAACACTTATGGAAGACATTCTTCCTGCTGCTTGTGTCGACGACCATTAATATTTGAGTCAGAAAAGGAGAATTGCGAAAAATGCTCCGGCTTGAAAATTTTTATCAAGCATGTAGTAGAGAAACGCGTTCTCAATAACTTTTAAAAAAATTTCTGTTCCTGGTTTCGTTTAAATTGTTGTTGAAATAAATAAATTTTTTTTTATTTCTCTATTGCCCGGTTGCATAAACGTGGGTTACCCCACGGGTTAAAATAACCCGTGGGTTACCGCGCAGATACTATCCGTTCAACCTTTTATGAGCTGTTGAAGCTTCATGGCTATCTATGCCCCTGTTGCTCGCACCATCGCTCTCTCTCGCACTCATGGAAATACCTATTTCCATCTTTGTTTCAATGAATGTAATTGTGTACAACGCTGGTAGAGGGTGTTGGCGAAATTCTCGATGTATTACGGCCTCATTTTTATCGCTAGATTCAAATTTACTCGCGGGTTAAACATCGGCAACCCATTGGATATCATCGAATCACGTGATAGGTTATTGTTGAACCGAGGGTTAACGGCCGGGACAAACTAACCCGCCAAATTGCTCGAGTTACCTCAGTGATAACCATTACGTCCTAAGTGAAATTTCGTGAATAATTGAGAATAAGCAGCAGAAGAAAAAGTGTTTGAAATTTCGAGTTCAGATAGATGTAAGTATTAAAATATTTGTAATTGCAGTCACAAACACCGGTGACTATAAAATGCCGGCGACAAGAAAACTATAATAATGTGTAAGGCGAGGTGGAAGGTGTGGAATCGTACTCGGAATTTTCCGTTTGTAAATTCCACACCCTGCATTCCTTTTACCAAAATTTTCGAAATATGAGATTTATTCCTACATTAAATATTAGTCTGAACACATAATCGGTCCGTTAATTTGCCCATGAGTGGAGCAGCCGATCGGAAGTGGATAAAGGGAAAGAAGAAGAAGAAGAAGATGAAGAAGCAGAAGCAGAGCAGCCACAACCTGCTTCACCTCGCAGCTGTCATATTCCTGATAACCTAAAAGTGTTCATTAAATTTTCTCGCCGAATACATAACCACAAGGTTTACAATTGCATGAATGATATTATTATTTTCATAGGTTAGCGAATTGAAGAATTCAAAGCGCCCAGGGTGATCTTTAGACGGTGAATATAATTTGGTGTAGAGGACGACGATGATGGGGTTAACCTTTAAAATTAAAATTATTTATTCATTAATTATTTCCCCATAACCTATGAGTAATCAATAAATTTTCACGCCGAATGCGTAACCACAAGGTTTACAATTGCATGGATGTTATTATTTTCATAGGTTAGCGAATAACAGAATTCAAAGCGCCCAGGGTGGTCTTTAGACGATGAATATAATTTGCACTGTGCCTATTTGCACGACAGATTGATTCCAAGAGAGACACTTCAGACAGGTAAAGTGACTCTAACAGCGTCACGCAAGAGTCACGCAAAAATGTTGTACTGCTTTTTTTGGACTGCTGAACCAACGGGTGAGTGGCTTCGCGTCGTGACCCAGGCTCACAATTAAGGGAGATCATCCCTCTCGCACTCATACCACCTAGTGGGCGGATTCTCGGACGGAATTAATAATTTTTTTTGTAAGTGCTCCAGTGTCGTTTCATATTATGAAAAAAAATTAATAATTCAATCACTCCAATTCTCCTAAAATTTTTGTGTTACTCTTGCGTGACTCTATTAGAGTGTCTCTGGAATGTCTGGAGTGTCTGTCTTGGAGTCAATCTGTCGTGCGAATAGGCACATCGTATAATTTGGTGTAGAAGACGACGATGATGGGGTTAACCTGTATCGTGATCATGCCAATAGCGAGCTGTGTGTTAGATGTTTGAAGAACATTTTAATTTATTTATTTCGAGCTCTAATAAGGATAAGAGAGGGTGGGACGAGGTTAATAACAGATTCAACCTGTTGGACAATTTTCAAAGTTTTCGAATCAGTTTAGGCTTGTCAATTCTCTTCATCCCTAATAAATACAAGTGCCTGGATTGAGTCTGTCTGAGTTGATTATTAACACAGAGAATTGGTGTCTGACATCTTATTAAGAATTGATAATCGATATGCATGATCCATTTTTCATTATCAAACTGAAACTGAGATGATAATAGGTGTGTTCGAGCTAGCTACACTTTTTACACTTTTTCCAGATTTTACTCTTTCCACTAGAAATCTACACCTCCTATTGGGCGAGTGTGAAAAGTGTAAGAAAAGTGTAAAAAGTGTAGCTAGCTCGAACAAACCAAATGAAAGTCTTACGCTCAGCGTCTTACTGCATAAAGGCTACGGAGCAAGCCTAGGGGGGTCGATGACTAGGAAAACTGCTGGCAGCAATACGTAAGTGAAAATCTCCAATCTCGATCCAAGTTTGGCGTTCGAATAAAAAATGTACACAATAGTACATTACGTAACGAGTGCGCAAAATAGGTGATTCCCGCACGAGTCGGGTTTGTCGCCCGAGCGAAGCGAGGGTGACAAAACAGACGAGTGCGGGAGACACCTATGCGCACGTGTTACGTATACTATTTTCCCTGACGAGTTGTGCAAAATTCGACAACACCGGCAATCTGACGGGGGGTCCAGGGGCGCAGCCCCTGGTGGGGCCAGATTCGTGGTTTCAACACGATGGGGCACCGCCGCACTACGCAAGAGTAGCGCGTGAGGTGTTAGATCGCGAATTTCCGCACGCGTGGATTGGCCGTCGAGGGCCTGTTAACTGGCCACCCAGATCACCAGACCTCAATATGCTGGACTTCTTCCTATGGGGTCATATAAAAGAAATCGTGTATCGGCATCCTATCGACACGGTCGAAGAGTTGACTGTCCGGATCGATCAGGCCATAGCGACAATTACACCGGCTATGCTCGAGAATGCCCAAGCCAGCCTAATTCGCCGGGCAGACTTGTGCATCGAAGTGCACGGAGGGCACTTTTAGTTGGCGCTCGTCGTTAATCTAATTCTAATTTTGATCTGATTGTGTTTTTTCAGGATGAACATAAGGACACACACTCATTTCCGAAGAGTGAAGATGTTACAACGTTATTATTATTATTATTATTGTTTATTATTGTTTCGTCATGTGTTTATTCAGCACTTGTTGTCGGGAGGAGTTTTAGTGGGTAGTCCATACTTATTTTATGGGAGTCCCACACACCGTGCGTAAAAGCATTTCTCCTCCCTCGTAAAAAAAAAAAAAAAAACAGAAACATTTTTATCAATTTCTCTGTAACACAAAATTCTTTTCTAGGCATTTTGAATTGTTTCTTGAGTTATTTGACAAATAAATCTGATAATTATAGTAATCTTGATTCATTCACTTCAGCCCTGATATTCCCAGGTGATTAAAGGATCACAATAGCGATTTTTCAAAATCGTGATTGTGAAACAGTATGTTCTAGACAGTAATAAGGATTAATCACCTCTAGTTTTTATCTACAGAATTATCCGCGAAAGAGCTCTTCGAGGGTACTCTGCAGACGTAACCTCGTAACCCGATTTTTGGGGGTTAACTCGATCTCTGAAATTGACTGAAAAAATATTTATTCAGTTAATTAATTCTTGTTTCTGTCCAAGGATTAATCACCTCTAGTTTTTATCTAAAGAATTATCCGCGAAAGAGCTCATCGAGGGTACTCTGCAGACGTAACCTCGTAACCCGATTTTTGGGGGTTAACTCGATCTCTGAAATTGACTGAAAAAATATTTGTTCAATTAATTAATCCTTGATTCTGTCCAAGGATTAATTAATTGATCGGAGGGAGGTCAAGGAGGTCCACCTCTAGTTTTTATCGAAAGAATTATTCGCGAAAGAGCTCATCGAGGGTACTCTGCAGACGTAACCTCGTGACTCGATTTTTGAGGGTTAACTCGATCTCAGAGCCCTATTTTATTACGGCCTGCATGGGTGCACTGATTGCCTACCAGCACTTAGCACTATTAAATCAATTGTTCATTAATAATGACTTACAATCGGTCGACCCGGAGGACGGAAATACGGTGCGGTGGACCTAGAGGACTAAAACTACGTAGCGGTGAACCTAGAGGACGAAAACTACGTAGCGGTGAACCTGCAGGACGGCAACTACGTAGCGGTGAACCTGCAGGACGGCAACTACGTAGCGGTGAACCTGCAGGACGGAAACTACGCAGCGGTTGACCTGGAGGCAGCGCCGTTTCTACATAGATGGCCGCCCGTGTTCAGCAGCTTTAATCGCTGTTTTATGTCTTTGCACCAACTTAATGGTACTCGCATTTTTTTGAGATTCTTTTCTTTAACCGTTATTGTATTATGAATTCTTCGACCAATTTGAAAAGGCTCTTGTTGATGTAAAAAAAAAAAATCGAGAAAATATTGTGTTTCACAACGATTTTTTTCAGCCATATCAGAAAAATAAGGTACCTGAATTCTGTTCTCGTTTTCTTGGATTATGTTACTTTTTTAAACTCAGGTGAATCACTAGAAGGAGAATTTATGTTTCACTTTTGGACATGGCTGAGAATGATCGTTATAAAACACAGGGTTTTGTGATTTTGTTCAAAAAAATCAAATCCGGCGTTTTTGAGTTAGCCAAAAAATTCGTAATACAAAGGTTGGTGGAAAAAATCTGAAAAAAATTGAGAGTGCCATTCAAAGTTGGTGCAATGATATAAAAAAACCGTGAACTAAATTCGAATTGGCATGGAATACCTCATAATATGCATTGCAGTACATGCGCAGGAACAGTTGTTGGCAAATTACATCATATTATTAATTCGTACACTTTAATTCGCAATGCCATACATGTCTATCCAGTTTAAAGGGACATTTCGAATGGGAAGAGAAATGGCATATCGATTAATTCTAGAATTCGAACAATCTGAATTTCATCCTTCCGGTAAAGGTCAAGGTGGCGTCGAATGTAAGCCAGCGGAATACGACATTCTATCATTTCTGTGGTGAGTCATGCAATATTATAGCAGTATCTTCTTCATTAACCCTAGAGTGGTAATAATTCTTACGCTAAGGGTGGACTGGGTGTATGGTACCCGAGCGTTTTCAAAAAGGTGCAATTCTGGCTGTAACTGTGATTTTTGACATATTAAAACGTAGAATTCTTCTTCGAAGTGCCTGAATGCGATCGAGTTGTAGAAAGTTGATCAAAAATTAATTTATCTTATTAAAAATGTTTGAAACAATTAATTGTAATCAGTTTCGACCTGATTTGTGAGTTTAAATATAAACTTGAACTTATTTTTATTATATATAAACTTTTGGTGCTTCCCATTTCAGGTATTACATTTTGTTTCTTTCTTACTCGCTAATATAACTTTTAAACTTTAATTTCTATAGTTCTTTCTTTTTCCTTTCCCTGTACATCCCTATCTCTATAAGGAACTTACTTGTTAATACTTTATTTAAACTTATTTATATTTGTGCTATATACTTTGTTTCTCAAATCTACCTAGTTATACCAATATTTCTAATTAATTACATGTTATTTATAAATATAATAAAATTTATGTTATTATTTTTCCCATCAAAATTTCAGCCAATAGAATTGCACCATTCGACGTTATTTTGCATAGCCTACACGATATTTAACTGATAATCTGACAGATTGAATTATAATTATAATTTTGTGAATTTTAAATTCTGATTCTTAACTGTGGATTTTGTCTCATGATGCAATTCTATGGGCCGAAATTCGGATGGAAAAATAATCCCCCGAATACCACTCGAGCTTCAAAAGTAATCGGGTATTTCCCTCAAGGTTCCCTGCAATCAAACGAACTCGTCAAGTTTTAGTTTTCTTTTTTTACATTTTCGTATTCGAAATTCGACTCCTAAAGGACTGAAAAGTGGGGAAACGTGTTTTCGCGGATTTCTAGATATTTATTGAGTCCGCTGAGCTATTGACTTGGTTTTTACTACCAACGGCTATCTTAAATGATGATAAGCCAATGGTTATAAAAAAAAAAAAACTACCAACGGCTGCTTATTCAAATACCTGAAAACGAATGTGTTTTTCACTGACAATTTGTGGGGCACGTACCGCTGAACAATGAAGCGCGCAGGAGCAAATGCTCTAGTACAAAATAAATGTGTCACACTTCACAGGTTCGCGGGAAATAAATGCTGCCTGAGAGACGTGGCGGAAAGATTTGGAGCTAGCATAGCGACATGTTTCGAGCAACATTTGCGAATGATGAATTTCTTATTACATATCGCTCCAAACATTATAAAATTTCCTGACAACAAAGCAGAAGCTGCTGCTAAATTCGCACAGGTGACTTCCGGTTTCAAAACAGCCGACGTCCTCAAAATCCATCCTCCATCATCAAAATTTGAAACTGTTGCAATTCTTCAGATAACTGGATGAACTTTGGAATGGAACTTTGTGCCATTAAAATATATATATTTTTCAAAATTTTTCGATTTCAGAATTCAAAACAGCTTTTCGGCCAAACCGCTCGTTTCACATGTTTGTTCATCGCATGATATTATCCACTTTAGGTTTCTGGATTTCCCAATGTCATTGGGTGTATAGATGGGACTCACATCCCGATTAGAACACCTGCCGGAAAAATGAAACACACCTATGTCAATAGGCATGACTGGCCATCGTTGACTCTGCAAGCCATATGTGATGCAGATAAAAAATTTATCGATGTATTTACTGGAGTTCCCGGTAAGATGCACGACGCAAGGGTTCTCCAGTTTTCTGATATTAATCCTGAGCTGCCTGATATATGTGGTGCACAATTTCACTTGCTTGGGGATGGAGCATATGCTCTTAGACCTTGGCTCCTCGTCCCTCACAAAGACTTTGGGGACATGTCGGACGAGGAAAGGCGATTCAATCATACATTCTGTGCTACAAGAGTACTGATTGAAAATGCATTTGGGCTTTTAAAGGGACGATTTCGGCAATTATATTTGAAAGTTGATATGCATACTGTAAACAAATTGTCGAAATTTATTATTAGCTGTTGCGTTTTACACAACTTGTGCATCGACAATGGTGACGAATATAATTTCGCACTACCTGAGCATATTGTTATCGATGAAGTCGCTCCTGTCAGGTATAACGACGTTGCGGACGCAGAATTAAGGAGAGCGGGGGCATATAAGAGAGTCCAAATAACACAAAGTTTTGTCTGATTGAATGTACCGGCGATATGCGCAGATATCCGATTGCGTGTATTGAAAAACTTCTAATATAGTATATAGTAGTGTTAGCCCAGCACAAAGGGTTGATATAGTATTCCTATTTCGAGTCTTTTACAAGTCTCCAGCTCTTCAGTCCTCGGGCAGTCTTGTTAATCTCATAAAGAACAAAACAAAGTCGAGACATTCTTCGTATGTCTCTAACGTTGATATCAAATTGTAGAGTTTCTTCCCACTCGCACCTACCCTCACTTTTAACAATATGTTCGCTAGTCTTCTGGCTTTCGCAGAGAGATTTGCCGCCGTGAATCAGACCAGTTTGTACTCCGATCTGTTGAATAATGTCATAAATTAATAATCAGTATAAGGATTTTCAACAAAGGTCATGACGATAATATAATCCTAGATTGCCTATGTTCAGGCAGATTTATTACCTCAGCAGTACGAAGTGCTACGTCTGAATTAAGCCGAGATATACCTTGTACGTTTAAGACTGTCGATTTCTAGTATCTCGTAAATGTTGTCTGGATCAATAGGTAGATTACCTACGCTCAATGTAACAAGAGTAGGTGTAATATCGTGTGCTAAACAATCTTGTATATAGAAAAATTGTATCAACGGATGATCTCCTATGAGGTATTCTTCCTGTCCGCATACTTTCAGTATAGAATCTCTTGGTTTTACATCTCGTGAATTTAATGTTATTGCCGTTTCGTTTAATATTTGTTTCAAAAGTTGATGTGGTGTCATGTTCTAGGGTATTTGAAATGTAAATGTAGTCTGTAAAGATGAAAAAAAAAAGAAGATATTCATTAATAATTTCATTATAATTTATTAAATAAGTTTAGTTTTTTTCTATACCGACCGTCCCGTAAAAAAATGAAAGACTATTATAATATAATCATAATTTTATTATTTGTGAGTGAAAAAAAAAATTTTGATCATGGTATTTTAATCTCAATTTTTTATATTTTTATATTTTTTATGATAAATTTATACGGTGTCATTAAAACGAAACGAACGTTGCCTGCACTATAGTTCGACCAACACACTCTCGCGTTGCGTATACTATACTGCAAGCGTCTGAACGTCCCGGTACAATTTTGGCCTACTTGGGCACCCCGCTGAAGATCAAGCTGCTCCACCCAGAAATAATGATGCTATAGATGCCGAGCTGAGAAGAGCGACTTATAACATAGTATTAATGAATGGGTTCAAGCGAAGAAGACAGACACATCTGATGTTCATGTAGTTTGCATATTTCGATTTATTTTCTTTAAATACGTCCGACGTCGGGTCACATACGAAGGCGTTATTTATTTATTTATTTGTATTTTTTTTTCTTCTTCCTCTTCTTCATATAAAATTAAAACGAAACATAAAGAGAAATATTGTTATTATTAACTTTTTTTTTTATTTATTTAATCGTAAGGTATACTCATATAAGGTAACAAGGAATGTCATATCTCAAACAGCGCCAAGTTTTTGTATTTTCATTTTTTCCATTTTTTTTTTTTATACTTAATGTTTTTTTTCACATTTTTTTTTTCATTCATCTTTGTTTTATTTTATTATTCATCAATTTCCTTTTTTTTTTCTTCCCTTTCATTTCTTTCACGCGTCTTCGTTAAATTCTATATCAATGGACATAGTATTGTGTACATACATATACAGGGTGGTCCATTTAACTCTGTCACCGCGAATAACTTGGTTATTGTTGATTCTACTGAAAAGTGTTATATGGAAAAGTTGTTGCATTTGAAGGGGGAACATGAGTTTTGGAAGTGAATGTCATCTGAAGGTCATATCTTGTGAGATTTCGGTATTCCTAATGTTTTTTTAAACGGGACTACCTATTTTTTTACTCACTATGAGGAAGCTGACATCGAAACGATTTCAACCATGTGCAACAACATAACATTCGAATGACTTTCGGCCCCACAATTTATTGAATTTTGGGGCAAAAATTTTTTTTTTCTTCTTTTTTTCCTTCATTTCATTGTTTTTTTCATTCAAATTCATTAATCCATTCATTTAAGAAACGTATCATCAATGCGTGTGCAAGTGTTGCTCCAAAAATCATAGGCAGGGCCAGGCAATTCCATCATTTGATCATAAATTTTGGGGCCGAAAGTCATTCGAAGGTCATGTTGTTGCACATGGTTGGACGCGTTTCAATGTCAGCTTCCTTGTAGTGAACAAAAAAATAGGTAGTCCCATTTAAAAAAACATCGGGAATACCGAAATCTCACAAGATATGACCTTCAGATGACATTCACTTCCAAAACTCATTTTCCCCCTTCAAATGCAACAACTTTTCCCTGTAACACTTTTCAGTAGAATCAATAATAACCAAGTTATTCGCGGTGAAAGAGTTAAATGGACCACCCTGTATATGCATAATATATTATGTCAGATATTATCATATCGCGGTCACCGATATAAATTTGATGTTTTGTCTTGTTTTTTTTCGTTTTTTTTTTTTTTTTTTGATTTTGTCTACCATCTAAATAATAAAAATAAACTTCGGTATACATTCATTATCTTATGTAATACCTATTATTCTAAATCAAATTTATATACTATAATACATATACATAGTTCGCGCTTAAATATTTAAGAGTTTAGTCACTGCAGTCTTAGGTACAGGCTGCGTCGCCGCAGCTTTTTGGCTTTACCGAAAAACGTGATCCACGATTTACGATATACATATTAACATCTATAGGTAGGTATTGTTTTCAAATATGATATTATAAGAAATTATTTATGTATACGATAGTTTCGAGTGAAAGAAGAAAAGAAAAGAAAAAATAAAATAAAATAAAATACAAAAATTCTATTCAGGAAATTCTATAATTCGGAAACACGTCGAATTTGATTGGTACTCGTACTGATTACGTATATCCGTTCAACAGTTATACTGAGTTTTCGGTGAAACTGTTGACCCCTCCCTGCGGCGAAACTAAGCAGCCACGTACCGTGTGTGTGTGTGTGTGTGTGTGTTGGTTTCGCCGCAGGAAGGGGGTCACCAGTATCACTGGGAACTCTCGGTACATATAAGTATAATAAGAGATTTGACAGAGCATATTAACGCGTTGTTTAAATTTATACACCCGGGGATTAATGAAAAATATTTATTATATTTTTTATTTTTCCAATTTCTTCTCTCTCGTTACTTTTCTTTCTTTGTTTTTCGTACAGAAGTTTGTCTCTACAACGATTAAACGAAGTACACAGTTGGGTACACCTATATGGTCTAACGAATATACTATAATAAATGAAATGTGAATAAACTTTATCTGAAATAATAACAAATAACTAGCTGAGAACTTATCACAAAATTTGTACTTACTAGGAGAATATCGCACCTCCGGTTCATCGATCTTGACCAAACTTATAGGGGTGTTTCCTTGAGCCAAAATCTCAAGTACCTACTGAATAACTCTCCGGAATGGGCCCTTACTCTATCAATTTACTTGAATGTAAAATAAATTATAAATATTTATAAATATTCAGTGCAATGTAGAATCTCTTAACGCAACACAAAAACTGGTTATATCTTGGCATTCGGGGAAAACCCAGGTTGCGCTGATTTCTATTGTACATTCAAGTAAATTGATAGAGTAAGGGCCCATTCCGGAGAGTTATTCAGCAGGTACTTGATATTTTGACTCAAGGAAATACCCCTATAAGTTTGGTCAAGATCGATGAACCGGAGGTGCGATATTCTCCTAGTTAGTCAGTGAGCAAGAAGTCTCTTGCAAGTTAATACTAAAAGTGACTAAAACTAGTTGATATCTAATGATGTTGAAGTTCGTAACGTCACGAACTTCAACCTCATGATATCTAGGAGATGTGTAACATAACGAGGTTCTAATTAGGAATCCTCTACGACTAAGGTAAAAAACAAAATCAAACCAAAAATACCACAATGTAGTAACTATAATAAAACATAAAAATCTATTTTGTACTGGAAACTGGCATAAAGAATCACACATAAGCTAATATAACGATGGGGTTCCCTGGCTCTAAGTAACGGAAGGGATACATAGACGTATGTAATCTGCATGCATGCGTACATGCTAGGTATATATACAAATAACCAAATGTAATATAAACAAGAAGTCAGCTAGGGGTTTGATTATAAAAAGTGGACATGACGGTATGGAGAGTCGATGTATGTTGTGGATCTTTCAGGCGATTACCAAAAGCATATGGGATTAAATCTTTGATGATTGAACTCTGTACTAGTTTACTTGCTCTGAGTAGATTTTTTTGTCGATTCATTATTCTGTCTTGACTGCGACTCGTTAGATTCGTCTTATAAACTAAATTGACAAGAGAAGAAGCTATGAGCTTGAAATTTACATGTTATACGTATGTAGTACATGAATGTTTGATGTGTTGTGAGAAAACTATTAGTGTAGCATGAAAACATGAGGCTAGAGTTGTACGAACTGGGTGCATGATTGCGATAACAGGTTGAACCGTGAACATATACATAATATCAACTGGCTGAAGTCCAAACCAAGTGCCACTTGTGAACCTTAAACTTAAACTTGGAACCAAAAAAATAAAAATCTTCTAGATTGAAAAAAAAAAAAGCTATTGTGAATCAGAACTGCTCCCTTCTTTGCTCTCATATGACCGTCTCATTTTCTGTACCTGCAAGATCGCGGCGATTTTCTCTCTGTGTCGTTTGTCCTTGGCGATTTCCCTGAGTCTACACGATTCCAGAATCGCTTCTGCGACACTTAGTGACTTGGTTTTACAATATTTTCGTGGTTTATTAGGTAAACTGTATTTGGATTGAAGCTTTTTTTTTTCATCTGTTTTTTTGTTATTTTCTTGGAATCTTCTGAATCACTTTCTGTATCAGTACTGATTTGTATTGATGTGTCGTCTTCATTGTTAGAGCTGACTTTTTCTAGTGAATTGTTCTTAGCAGGTTTGAGCCGCTGGCATTTTCTTGCACTTCGGAGGATTTCAGGTTGCACACTGTCATCTATTTTTGCAATCAGCTCGAATTCCTCCGCATGGGGCATATCAATCTTTGCAGCTCCCGATGTTGAATTATTAGTCATTATGACTTTTCTTGATCGCATTACGCTTTTATATTTATTTTCGACTTGTTTCGGGTCTTTGTCCAGTTGAAATTTCAATTTAAGATCTGTGCTCAGTTGAGTCCAAATAGCTTTTTTATTTTTGAATCGCTTATAAGGTCCCATATTTTGTACATAAATTCCAAAATTGCTCAGTAAGAACTTCACGTGGGCATCATCAAAATCTGGAACACGATATAGATGTTATGTGTGTTCCTACATGGTTAAGGGTATTAATAAAATGGATGGGCTAAAATGGCACCTTTCAATGTAGTTGACTGGCTCACTGACGGCAGATTCAGTATGTTATAATTATTTTCATTTGGTGTATCTGATTCTGAGTTTGCAAAATTGCTCAATAAGAAGTTCACGTGGGCACCATCAAAATCTGGAACACGATATAGGTGTTATGTGTGTTCCTACATGGTTAAGGGTATTAATAAAATGCATGGGCTGAAATGGCACCTTTCAATGCAGTTGACTGGCTCACTGACGGCAGATTTAGTATGTTATAATTATTTTCGTTTGGAGTATCTGATTCAGAGTTTGCACCAAAGTGTTGAATTTCAGCCGCAATATCCAGACCATTAGGATTTTCATTAGGAGGGCTGAAAATTTGATTTGTGGCATCCTGGGTTGGTGGAGTCTCAACTTCTTTACAATTATTTTCGGTCGGTTCGTTTATGACGCGCTCCCTATATACCATATACAGTAATGTTCATTAATGGGTTCGCAGTGGCTAACTGTTTTTTTCGGAAATGAGACTCCATTCTAGTCGTATTTCATGTGCTGATAGTCGAAATTATGATAATAATAATTATGACCCCTTATAAAAATAATATTATATTATTTTATTGATTGTATCCGAAACAGTCCGAGAAAAACAGTTAGCAACCGCGAACGCAATAATGAACATTACTGTACATACACACATTGAAACAATATTACAGCATGCACTCTATACATTGTTACACTCACTCAAGGCCGTGAAATCTTGTGAGTCTCGTAATTGCGTTGCCTTCAATGACAAGTCGTCCCTCTGTAACTGCTTGGTAAATCCACTCGGTATAAAATACATCATCGGCTAGAAATAGAATTAACCTATGTATGCCCAATATCGCATAACCTATAAATAATGTTCGCATTCACTTACTCAATAATTTGTGATAGATCTCCACTTCTTCCACTGTCAAACCAATTGAAATTTGCACGTTGTTAACTCTACCGTTAACGTAAAACGCCATCAAAATTTTAATTTTTTTTAAACTTTGTCTTATTTACTTTCAAGGACCGTAGCCTATATTGAATAGTTTTCTAATTAAGATTTTTAATTTCATTTTTATTTTTTGGTATTTTATAATTTTTAGTGTTAGATTTAGTTGAAATCACAATGTGTTTTGTATTTTGTTTCAAGCTTTTCCATAAGATTTCTCGAAATCATGGGATTGTAGTAAATTTGTGCGCTTTAAGAAAGGAGAACAACACATGTTCCAAGAAGTTGAACTCCCCACCCGATTTTTTTTTTTTTTTCCACCGTCTGAGATTAATTGAGTCTAGGCTCTGCCTTGAACGATTCCAATTTGTTAGTCCTGATTGTTTATAAGTCATGTTCGAAGCTAAATTAAGGTTTTCTCCGTGAATCATGTCAGAGAGTTGTGTCATGGTTGTTTTAATTATTGATGCCGGTGGATTATTTATACTCTTGTAAAATAATATTCTTTAAGCTGATTTAAGTTGTGAACTTGTAAATTACTTTATATTGCATTTATATATACAATAAACTCTTTATTTTTCTGGATGTACGGATTCATTGTACGGAAGCCGGGTCAGGTCACTTTGTTTTTTTTCCAACTTTGTCTTTGACTTTCAAGGACCGTAGCCTATATTGAATAGTTTTCTAATTAAGATTTTTATTTTTATTTTTATGTTTTGGTATTTTACAATTTTTAGTGTTAGATTTAGTTGAAATCACAATGTGTTTTGTATTTTGTTTCAAGCTTTTCCATAAGATTTCTCGAAATCATGGGATTGTAGTAAATTTGTGCGCTTTAAGAAAGGAGAACAACACATGTTCCAAGAAGTTGAACTCCCCATCCGATTTTTTTTTTTTTTTTTCCACCGTCTGAGATTAATTGAGTCTAGGCTCTGCGTTGAACGATTCCAATTTGTTAGTCCTGATGGTTTTTAAGTCATGTCCGAAACTATATTAAGGTTTTCTCTGTGAATCATGTCAGAGAGTTGTGTCATGGTTGTTTTAATTATTGATGCCGGTGGATTATTTATACTCTTGTAAAATAATATTCTTTAAGCTGATTTAAGTTGTGAACTTGTTAATTACTTTATATTACATTTATATATACTGTAACGTGGCAAACGTTTAGACCTCCTCCGTACCAGCCTAAACGAGCGTATGTATCCCCGAGAGCCCAAAAGTCCCGTTAGCTAATTTAAATATTGCCGCCCTTTGTCCTAGCGACGCCTCATCGACCGTAGATCCTCGGATTGGTCTATCGATGACGGCTGGCGCTATCAGGACGAATGGCGATAAGCGGTAATTAGCATCCCGGAAACGAAGAGCCATTCATTGCCTAGCCGCTGAGTAAAACCCACGTGCCATCATCGCAATTGAATCGAGAGAGTGTTGTAGAGTGTTTTGAGGAGTTTTGTAGAGTTTTGTGAGTGATTTTGGAGATATTGTGACCCCTGCTATTGATTATTGGACTTTTGATTTGGATATTGGACTGATTACTGCTGATTTTGAAATATACGACCCTCGCCTGCCCACGGACACGAGCCGAACACGAGGCCGAGCCAACGTATCGATCAGGTAGGATCAATCCAGTCCAGACCCCCTAAGATAGTCTATATTCTTCCCCTGGAGTCCCTAAAATCCCTTTTGAGTCTCGAGATATTTGTCAGGAAGCTCTTCGTTCCCCCAGTACCGTCTTTAGTCCCGATTCCCCGAATACCACGTGTCGGTTGAGAACCGGCACGTTCGAACTTGTTGTTGTTCGCTAAGTGGCCGTCGATTCTGCGCGACAGCGTTCCGGCTTGCATCGCCGCTGCGCAGAAATTCGCCAGAGTAGAGTCGCCGCCATATTGCCCGGGTCTCTGACGTCACGCGTCGCAGATAGTCTGCTGCGTGTCAGAGCACTCTCGTGGCCGAGTCCCGAGTCAGTACCGATCCCCTTCCCCTCCTAGCTGTTGAGAGATCAGCTGTCAGCCAGAGACTAGAAGCGTAGACTTCGAAATCGACTGACAGCCATCCTCCAGCTGGTCGTAGTGTGGAAGGCTAGTCTACCCTACTGCCTGTGATAACCGTTAACAATACTGTTCCTAGCTTTATTATAATATTTAATTATTTCGAGTAGAGCCACTTTTGAGAATTTATATAATTTAGAGTAGAGTCTTTTAATTTATTTTCTTTTCTAGTCGTTTATTTTATTTAATTTAGTTTATCATTATTTAGATTGTACAACATAAAATAGCGGTGAGAAAAGCCGAAGCCAGGTGATAGGCTGGACAAATTAATATCACTTTTTTCTTTTTTTCTTTTTAATTAATAAATAATATTCCAATTTAATTCGTATTGTGTCAAGTGTTTTTATTTCTCGCCCCCACGAACTATCCCTCTACCGATAGCTAGCCGAAGCAAGAGAGAGAGAGAGAGAGGACTCTGAGCCCGGAGTCTGGCGCCCAACTACATCCTAGAGCTAGTCGGAGGAGGTAAAGCGTTGGTGCTAATTTGATAACTGATCGTAGTTCCTGCGGGTAACACCCGAGCCCGCGGGAATCGCTGTTACAAAATTGGCGCCCAACGTGGGGCCCGAAATAAAAACACTTCGGGTATTGGCCGAACTCACCCCTATTTTGTGTTAATTTTAATTATTTAGGGTACTGTTGACTTTATCACGGGTGTAATTGAGTAAACCCCCCCCCTACTTATGGTTTGATTCTTGCCGATCTGGTCACGTTCCGACGTTCCGATGTCGACTACACGAGAGCCCCCAGAAACGAGTGAAACTGGAGCCGCGACTCCAGGGACAGCCCGATTTCCACGTATGGGAATCCATCCCGACGATTTTAGCGGCGTCATACGATGGGTTTGCGACCTATCGGACGATGCGTTGACTACGCTTCTCCTGAGATATCACCTAAATCCGGCAGGTTCGGGCCAGGAAAGGCGTTGGAGGTTGGTGCGATACCATGAGTGTCCTCGCAATCGAAATGTGACCTGGGTACCGGAGGAAGATGAATTACCTACTGGTCCGACCCGGTCACTCGGACATTCATCACAATCGACGGGAGTAGCAACCCGTATGCCTCCGAGAGCGCCACCCCCAATTCTGTCGCCAAATCGAGAGCCTCCCACCCCTTCACCTAGGAGACTGACCCCCCAAGATCCAGTACCGACACCCCCAGTCCCCTCACCGCGTCGTAGAATAACGACTCCGATTCAAGGCCCAGTTCCTAGCACATCCACGCATAATAGCACGCCGTTAGGTTCTAGAGCCGCACCCCCACCGAATTGGGAGTCGACTGGTCGTACGTTAGCTACAGGTCGTTCTCGCGTAAGGTTCATGGAAGAACTTAGTCGAGGTGAAACCGGAAGAGCCGCGTCTCTTCCTGAACGAACCGGTCATCCCCTGAGCACCCCTGGAAACCCTCCCTACCCCAGTTCCACAGAAATACCCCGTTTTGATCCTAGGAATTTTATTGAGCTACCCAATGATCCTCAACCTAGAGAACAGACGCAAAGGCTGAGTGCCTTCGTTCCCATCCAACGAGTACCCCAGTCCCACTCTGCACTAACACCAGTCCACTGTCCCACCCCCCACCCACACCGTACTCCCCAGAGTAGCCCCCACCCAGTGAGAATCACTGAGATCGTCTCCCCGGCCCCTGAGAGTAATTCCCGTCCACCCCCAGTCCCTGAGACTGTTCACATTCAGCCCTCTGTCCCTGAGAACACTACCCGTCTACCCCCAGTCATTGAGACAATCCCCTTCCAACCCCCGGTCCCAGAGAGTAATACCCATCCACCCCCTACCCCTGAGAGTATTCCCCCTCAAAACCCGGTCCCCGAGAGTACTTCCACGTCAACCCCATATCCCGAGAGTACCCCGTGCCAAACTGTGGCCATACCCCAACCTACCCCGCAACCTATGGCTGAACTGAGTCTTGTACAATCCCGAACCACCCCGGAGCCCCCGAATCCATTTTCTGGCCGAGCCAAGGACCCTAACGAAATCGTTCAACGATGGAAAATATCGTTTTCGGGCGAAGGCGAAGCTAGCGGAGAAGAATTCCTGAGACGAATAGCAGAAAGCCGTAGAGGAAGCCGCCTGAGTGATCACGACATCCTCGGCGCCCTCCCTTTCTTGCTGACGGATATCGCGCTACAATGGCATCGTCTAACGTATCACGAGTGGCATACCTGGTCCGACTTCACGGCTGCGTTCCGACGCGAGTTTGGAGTCGTCAATCAAGAGATCAGGGTGCTAGATGAAGCTCGACGACGTACCCAAGCCCCCACGGAGCGGATTACGAGCTACTTAACCTGTTTACGAATGATTTTGAGGAGCCTCCCTACCCCTTGGCCTGAAAAGCCACAATTAGATTTGGCCTATATTAACCTGCACCCGAACTACCGAGCAAAGATAGCTCGTTCCGACGTCTCTACGTTAGCGGAGTTGCAGGAAGCCGGCCGACAGCTCGAGGCTGTCCAGGAACTAGACCGAGTCTATGCACCCCCTCCCACCCGCGATACCGCCTTATACCCGGAATTTGCCTTCAAACTCCCAGCCGCGAGTGCAAAAGTCACCCAACCTGCTGCCTTCGGAGACAAAGCTGCTCCTGTAGCTGGTGCTACCCCCACTGCAGCTTTAGAGAAGCCTCAGCAAAAGTCGCGCCCTAGAAACAGGGGCAACAAGAAAAGGGAATCTCCTTCCCATTCTAGCCAAAATGCGACGCAGGCTACCGCCATCCCCTCCCTGCTATCCCTACCCCTTTCCAATCCAGCTAGATCTGCCGAGGCCGACACCAGGCCAAACCGAGGCCCCCAGACCGCCTCTGCTGCACGGAATGCAGCCACAGGCTGGTCAGCCAGTTGTTTTAGGTGTTATGCCCGGGACATTTCGTAAGAGAGTGCCCCCACCCCCCGTCCTACATTGCATGCTCAAGCTGCAAGACCCCGGGAGTTACGTACGCGCGCTGCAGCCGCTGTTCAGGAACTGCACCGGGAAACGCTAACGGGAATCGGTAGGCTGGGTCCCTACCAATTCCTCCGTTAAGCGTGGACCCAATCCTCCCTCCGAGATCTCGAGTAACCATACCCGCCCCCCTAACTTGAGAGATCCGCGATACTATGTCGATATCGAGATAGCTGGAAAGCCCCTGAAAGCCTTATTTGATCCCGGTTCTAGCCGAACATACATCGGTGGACACGCCATTGAGCAATTCCGCGATTTGGAGTCTAGTTTCA
Organism: Tenthredo livida; assembly: GCA_963992785.1. Classification (NCBI taxonomy): domain Eukaryota; kingdom Metazoa; phylum Arthropoda; class Insecta; order Hymenoptera; family Tenthredinidae; genus Tenthredo; species Tenthredo livida. Next base: position 14,185,358 of record OZ023072.1, on the reverse strand, counting down.
TCCCGCTTACCGGATGCCAAGTGATGTATCCAAATGGCGCGGTAGGAGCAGTCACGGGAGAACTAGAATTACCCGTATGTATCGGTACCACGACTCTTCTAATCTTGGTCCGAGTCGCACCCTCCTTTCAGTACGCGTGCATCCTCGGAATCGACGCTCTTGAAGCCTTCGGCTTCGTAGTCGACTTCCGAAAGCGACAATGGCAAACCCATATTATAGTACCGGCGGAATCAAATAATCCAGAGAGAGACACCCCCCTAGAGAACATCCCGATAAGCGAGTGTGCTGGTCTAACCGAACTCACTCGTCCCGAGAAATCCCAATTAGAAAAACTTCTAGCCCGGATTTTACCCCCGCCGAACCCTCATCCCGGAACTACCGACCTAGCTATTCATCGAATAGATGTTCAAGGCCATCCCCCGATTAAGCAAAGGTACTATCAAGTATCGCCGAAGGTACGCGAGTACATGTACGCGGAAGTAGATGCCATGCTGGCTGGCGACATCATCGAACCCTCGAATAGCGAATGGTCGAACACTATAGTCATGATCCGTAAACCCTCTGGAAGGTATCGCTTTTGTCTCGACTTTCGTAAGGTCAATCAGGTAGCTAAAAAGGATGCGTATCCCTTGCCTCATATGAATAGCATTCTAGATAAGCTTCGCGAGGCGAAGTATATCACTACCTTAGATTTGAGTCAGGCATACTTCCAGGTCCCGTTAGACCGAGAGAGTCGGGAAATAACCGCGTTCACAGTCCCCGGTCGCGGTTTGTTCCAATTTAAACGAATGCCGTACGGCCTATCAGGCGCCCCCGCGACGTTCCAACGCCTGATGGATCGTTTAATTGGACCCGAAATGGAACCTCACGTCTTCGTCTACCTAGACGACGTCATAATCGTGAACGAAACGTTCGAGGACCATCTTATATGGTTGTCGCGAGTCCTAGGTAAAATCACCGAAGCAGGACTCACTATCAATTCGGATAAGTGTGAATTCTGCCGGTCCGAAGTAAAATACTTAGGGTTCCGCGTTAACCGAGACGGCCTACAAGCCGACCCCGAGAAGGTCGAAGCGATCGTCAATTACCCGGTTCCGAGTACCGTCAAACAAGTTCGGAGATTCCTCGGCATGGCATCTTGGTACCGACGCTTTATTGACGATTTCGCGACGAAGGCCGAGCCTCTGAATAGCCTCCTAAAGAAAAGCCGCCGCTGGCAATGGGAGAACGAGCAGCAGCGAGCCTTTGAAGCTCTTCAGAACGCTTTAATCACACCCCCTACCCTCGCGTGTCCCGATTTTACCCAACCCTTCACCCTTCAGACCGACGCAAGCGATTATGGCATCGGTGCTGTCCTTACACAAACCGTACAGGACGTAGAGCACGTGATAGCTTACGCGAGTACGTCATTGACGGACGCTGAACGGAAATACACGGTCACGGAACGCGAATGCCTCGCGGTTCTATAGTCAGTCCGAAAGTTCCGTCCTTATCTCGAAGGATATCACTTCACAGTGATCACCGATCACAGTAGCCTACGGTGGCTATACAACCTTCACAATCCTACAGGTAGACTTGCTCGGTGGGCGTTGGAGTTGCTCGAGTACGACTTTGAGATCGTACATCGTAAAGGAGCCTTGCACCACGTCCCCGACGCGTTAAGTCGAATACCTGAGCCTACCCCTATTCCCGTAGCTGCCGTAGAGGAAATCCTCGATCCCTGGTATCAAAAGAGAGTAAAGTTAGTCCAGAGAATGCCAGTCCAGTATCCGAACTGGAAGGTGGAAGAAGGCCGATTGTATAGACACCGAGTCGATCCTTTGGCTGACCCCCTTCTACCGGATTTGGATCCCTGGAAACTGGTATTACCCCTAAAGAAGCGCGAGGCAGCCCTTAGAGAAGCCCATTCCTTCCCCACCTCAGGTCATCTTGGAGTTGAGAAATCGTACGCGCGTGTGGCTCTCCTCTATTATTGGCCTGGGCTTTATCGAGACGTAGTGCAGTTTATTCGTGCCTGCGAGGAATGCCAACGGTTCAAGGTATACCAGACCGGACCACGGGGTCTGATGGGTCGCCGAGTGACTGAAGCACCGTTCACCGCGATAGCCGCGGATATCATGGGTCCATTTCCTCCGAGCCGATAAGGGTTTGTCTACGTCTTGGTGATCCAGGATCTCTTCACAAAGTGGGTGGAATGCGTACCCCTGCGTAAAGCAAACGGTCCCGCAATCCTCAAGGCGTTAGAAGAGCTGGTCTTCTATCGCTGGGGAATTCCGGAGGTCCTCCTGACCGACAACGGTACCGAATTTTCAAATAAAATAATAACTGCCGCTTGTCAGGACCTAGGCATTTTCCACACCACGATTCCGCCCTACCATGCCCAAGCCAACCCTGTCGAGCGAGTGAATCGAGTCATAAAGACGATGATAACCACCTTCTTGGAAGGCGATCATCGCGAGTGGGACAAACACCTGCCTGAGTTCCGTTTCGCCGTGAACTCGGCAATTCACAGCTCGACAAAAGTCTCACCAGCCTTTTTGAATTTTGGGAGAGAGCTAAGGCCTCCCAAAACGGTGAGACGGGAGGTAGAAGGCCCCCCGATTATTAATTTGCAGACGCCGGAAGAGTGGGAGAGCCGAGTAAGAAGGCTAGATGCCTTGCGAGATCTCGTCGCCCAGTATCTCGAAGATGCCACCGAGCGTCAATCACGATATTACAACCGTGGGCGTCGAGACATCGAGTTCAAACCGGGCGACATGGTACTTCGCAGACAACATGTACTGTCGTCAGCTGCGAACTACATCGCCTCCAAGCTGTCTGCTAAATTCAGCGGTCCCTTCGTCGTCAAACGACGAAAGAGTCCTACGGTTTACATTTTAACCGACCCTGAAGGTAATCCGGCGGGCAAGGTTCATATCAAGGACCTTAAACCGTATCACCCCGCGCAAGCGGACTTAACAGAGATCCGAGACACCTCGAGACTATCCCCAGAGATCATTCCCGATATTCCTGAGCCCCCGCCCTCCCGCATTGTTGATAACTCGCTAATACCTGACCTTTCACAGAGAGACGAGAGAGAGAGAGAGAAGAGCAGCGACGAGAGCGTCGACGATGCGGAGGAGCCGCAGCCAGGGCCCTCCCAGGCGCCTGATCCACCAGGGGACGGACCCCTTAGACTGGAGGGGCGCTCTGAGGGCACCCGACCTGGAGGATCGCCACCCAGGGCTCGACTGCCTGCGGCACGAGCCGTTCCGCCGCGAGTCAACTCTCTCCCTGGAGATGGAGAGAACAAGCGAGCTCCTCCGAGACGTTCCGTCACCGGTTCCGGAGAACCCACCCGAGCCCATGGAGGAGGAGGAGGCCCTACAGCCTCACGGAGGCCCCGAGGTAGGCCCCCCCGAGCCCGTGGCACCCGTGGTCGTCCCGGCCATGGTTGTAGCCACCACCCCGGTACCGCAGGAGATCCCCGGCCCTCAGCCAGAGGCGGACTCCACCCCCCTGGTCCCCCCCCGTCGGCGAGTGCCAGTGCGCGCCCCGACACCACCCCCCGACCCTACTACCTCCGGCGGAGAGCGCCGTAGTCGTCGACGTCGTCGACGCAACCGGCCGCGCAATAGGCGCCGCCGCACCACCCGACCGATCTCGCCATCGGTCCTAAGCCAGGACGGGTCCACGGAGACGGAACCGGGGCCACCAGTCAGGGAGCTGACTACTCCTCGGGAATTCGTTCCCGAGGACTTCATACGACCGGACATTTCGCCAGTCCGGCACTCAACGGGCCCCACCAGACCCACAGCGAGGCTGCCTGGATTGATGGAGCGACCGTACCCATCGCCAGCCTCCTTCGTGGCTCCCCTAAGTGAGCCTCGGCCAGGCCACTCAACCTTACCGCCCGGCGCGGAGTATTACTGGGGCCCGGAGCTAGGGGCGACGGCTGCCGGAATCACGGGGAACCAGCAGCGCCCCATTCCGCCGCTGCTACCGGCCTCATTCGAGGGACCACCCCCACCCGACAGCCAAAGATGTTGGGCTTGTGGCCTGGAGGGTCACCGATACTCCCGGTGCCCTAGGCCGAGATGGGCACATTGCTTCATCTGCGGATGAAAGGGCTACACCGCCCGAACGTGCCCTAACCACCGCCGAACATGGGAGCTGGCCTATGCGGCCCACCGAATGTCGACGCCAACTCCCCCGCCACGAAGAGGGGTACGAGAGAGGCTGACACTCGGCGGACAAGCCGCCACGGCAGCAACCTCAGGAGGGAGACCAGCGACCGGAGGTAGATCAACGAGGAGTCCCATACGAGCTCCGGCGTTGAGTGACCCTGACCCCGAGCTAATAGCGGCGGTCATCGCGGTCCTCCGCCGGATGCAATAGACCCCATTCCCTCCCCTTCTTTTTTTTTTAAACCCCTTTGCAGCCCCAAAGAGTACCGAAATGAGTCCCGAGTACCGTTACAGTCCCGTTTACAGTCCCGAATCAAGTACCGTACCCTCCCATGAGCCCTAACACCCCGTGACAACCCGCCCCTCCCCCCAGCCTCAAACAGAGTACGAAAATTAATAAGTCTGATTAGATTAAGAGCGAGTAACGAGGCTGGTAGAGTCGGAGGTTGCGGAAGCGTCCGGTACCCCGTACGTTTCGTTTGGCGGAGGAGTGTTGTAACGTGGCAAACGTTTAGACCTCCTCCGTACCAGCCTAAACGAGCGTATGTATCCCCGAGAGCCCAAAAGTCCCGTTAGCTAATTTAAATATTGCCGCCCTTTGTCCTAGCGACGCCTCATCGACCGTAGATCCTCGGATTGGTCTATCGATGACGGCTGGCGCTATCAGGACGAATGGCGATAAGCGGTAATTAGCATCCCGGAAACGAAGAGCCATTCATTGCCTAGCCGCTGAGTAAAACCCACGTGCCATCATCGCAATTGAATCGAGAGAGTGTTGTAGAGTGTTTTGAGGAGTTTTGTAGAGTTTTGTGAGTGATTTTGGAGATATTGTGACCCCTGCTATTGATTATTGGACTTTTGATTTGGATATTGGACTGATTACTGCTGATTTTGAAATATACGACCCTCGCCTGCCCACGGACACGAGCCGAACACGAGGCCGAGCCAACGTATCGATCAGGTAGGATCAATCCAGTCCAGACCCCCTAAGATAGTCTATATTCTTCCCCTGGAGTCCCTAAAATCCCTTTTGAGTCTCGAGATATTTGTCAGGAAGCTCTTCGTTCCCCCAGTACCGTCTTTAGTCCCGATTCCCCGAATACCACGTGTCGGTTGAGAACCGGCACGTTCGAACTTGTTGTTGTTCGCTAAGTGGCCGTCGATTCTGCGCGACAGCGTTCCGGCTTGCATCGCCGCTGCGCAGAAATTCGCCAGAGTAGAGTCGCCGCCATATTGCCCGGGTCTCTGACGTCACGCGTCGCAGATAGTCTGCTGCGTGTCAGAGCACTCTCGTGGCCGAGTCCCGAGTCAGTACCGATCCCCTTCCCCTCCTAGCTGTTGAGAGATCAGCTGTCAGCCAGAGACTAGAAGCGTAGACTTCGAAATCGACTGACAGCCATCCTCCAGCTGGTCGTAGTGTGGAAGGCTAGTCTACCCTACTGCCTGTGATAACCGTTAACAATACTGTTCCTAGCTTTATTATAATATTTAATTATTTCGAGTAGAGCCACTTTTGAGAATTTATATAATTTAGAGTGGAGTCTTTTAATTTATTTTCTTTTCTAGTCGTTTATTTTATTTAATTTAGTTTATCATTATTTAGATTGTACAACATAAAATAGCGGTGAGAAAAGCCGAAGCCAGGTGATAGGCTGGACAAATTAATATCACTTTTTTCTTTTTTTCTTTTTAATTAATAAATAATATTCCAATTTAATTCGTATTGTGTCAAGTGTTTTTATTTCTCGCCCCCACGAACTATCCCTCTACCGATAGCTAGCCGAAGCAAGAGAGAGAGAGAGAGAGGACTCTGAGCCCGGAGTCTGGCGCCCAACTACATCCTAGAGCTAGTCGGACTCCTCCGACTCCGTAAAGCGTTGGTGCTAATTTGATAACTGATCGTAGTTCCTGCGGGTAACACCCGAGCCCGCGGGAATCGCTGTTACAATACATTACACCATACCCCCACCCTATTTAACACTTCTGTTATAAGATTCTTATCTATGAACATAGTTTATTTATACATATTATATAAATAAAGTATGTTCATAGATGAGAAATTTTTTTTTTTTTGTTTCATTTTTTTTTCTTTTTTTTCATTTTTTTTTTTCAATTTTTTTTTCTTTTTTCCGTTTGATCTACTCTCAAGGCCCTCGATTATTATAAATATTAGGGATTCTTTTTTTATCGATTTATAATGTGTCTTCTCTTTGCCTCATGTAACTCACGTGGCTCTTCTTCGTGATTGCAGGTTAGGATTTGCACTTTTAGCTTTTATTAAATTGTAGTTTTAAATTAAACATTAAATTTTAAACACGCTCAATTATTTTGATTTTAAGCTCTAGACGATTTGAACGAAATATATCTGTAACTTTTATCAATTAGGATATTTTTAAAATCGTGGAACGTAATCGATCTGCCGTGCTCGACGTCCAAACTCGAAAGCGCAGGTACTCAGGTCATCAAAACGCTTTAGACTGTATCGGTGTTCCTGAACGCACTCAAGCCGGCAACACTGGCGGCGTGAAGTCACTTCTCCGCATATGCCGATATCACGACCGTGGCCGATATACCCAGTAAACACAAAACTAAAAGTCGTCTTAAAGTCGTGGTATAGACGTCCAATGTCTCACTTTTTGACGTCTAAATGTCGTCTTGTGTCTAAAAGTCGTCTTTAAGACATAAGACGACATTTAGACGTCAAAAAGTGAGACAGTGGACGTCTATACCACGACTTTAAGACGACTTTTATTTTTGTGTTGACTGGGTACATCCTCGGCATGGCGTTACTTTTGAAATGACACTTGAGTGCGTTCAGGAACACCGATACAGTCTGAAGCGTTTTGATTACCTGAGTATCTCTCTTCAACACAACAAACTCGAAATCATCACTAGATGATGATGATGATGATGAATTTAACGAATATAAATTATTTTCAATTGGATCATTTACGTGCTCGTCTTGCACCAAAAACCATAAGAATTCCTCATCTTCTGATGATGAGGATGATTCGAAGAATTCAATTTCTCGCGCCTCCATCGAGCCGTTGAGTAAATTATTGAGTAAATTGTCGGAGCAGAGTATGGGGTACGGAACACGACAGTGAAATACGAAACAGCGCCGTCCGAACAGCACGGTGCAGAACTAGAATTCAGTGTAACGGTGCAGCACCAGTTCAGCACGGTGCACGAAAAATTGTCCCAACCGAAAACGCTATTAGGAGTCACTTCAGGTAAAGTCATAAATTATATTCGTTCTTATTATGAATACCAGTTGTCTTGATGATTATTCAACCGTCATGTGTTTATTGGGTTCGTGATTATGTGTGCAGAATGCGACCAGACACATTTGAATTTATCTTAGCAGAGATCGGAGGACAACTTCGCAGGACTAAAGATGGTAATGAAATGATATCAGCTGAGAAACAACTTTTAATTGCTTTGTGGAGAGTAGCAACACCTGATTCTTACAGGTTTGAATGTATTTTTCTTCTAAAAATGTTGCAATTATTGCTTTTGAATCTGCTTCCATCTAAGTCATGGTGTGTTACCTCAGATCAATACACACAAGATTTGGAGTAGGAAAGGCCACAGCTGTGCGAGCCGTTCGACGCGTAATTCACCAGCTGTGTCGTCTTGCTCCAAGAGTGATTCAATGACCAACTGGAGAAAGGATTCAGGCAATTATACAGGGGTTTTCACAGGTTGGTGCATTTCCGAAAACAATTGGAGCAATTGATGGTATGCACATCAATATTCCAGCTCCCAAAGATAATCCCGAGGCATATGTCAACAGAAAAGGCCACCATTCTATACAAGCGCAGGTGCGTTGATTTCATTGTATACATCTTTTATATTTCCATATAACGAAGTTTGATCATGGACTTCGGTTGCAGGTCGTTTGTGATCACACACGGATGTTGACTCATGTGTATGTTGGAAATGTGGGATCCGTTCATGATGCTCGGGTATTTCGATTATCAGCGTTGCAGGACTACATGACCGACCCTACAAAGTTTCCCGATGACACGCATCTCATAGGAGATGCCGCTTATCCACTGTCTAAGCATTTGATGGTTCCGTACACAGACAATGGTCATCTCTCGCAGCGTCAGAAGAATTTCAATTTCTGCCTTTCGTCATCTCGTATGGCAGTAGAAAGAACAATTGGCTTGCTGAGGATTCGTTGGAGGTCACTTTTTCATTACTTAGCAGTAGTGTCCGTTGAGCGTGCGTCATATCAATTCATGGCATGCTGTGTATTGCACAATTTGTGTTTAATGAAGAATGATGAAATGGAGGCGTTAGTAGTTGGAAACCTGGATACACCACATCCACATCATGAAGATCTTCTGGGACAAAATAGGGCCGAAGCTGATGCTAAGAGAAATCGCATATGTCAAACTTTGCGTATGAGAGATGTGTAGTTTAAGTATGATCGTTCTCAATGTTCCGACCCTAGTAACCAAATCTTGTAAGAACTTGGACAATCCTCTTCCGCACGCATCTTTCGGCAGATTTGTAACAGACTTGTGAATGAATCTTGCAAGAAACTTGGACAATCCTCTTTCGCAAGCATCTTTTGGCAGATTTGCAGCAAACTTTTGTATGATCATTTCAAAACACTTGAAATAATCAACATCTTGCGCAAGTTCATAGCATGCATGCGGAAACAGACTACTAGTGGCTCATATGTAAGCATCTTGCAAGAATCTTCCGAAAACCTTGCGGCAGATGGTTACTAGGGGATATATACACACATGTCTGTTTTATGTTGAACAGAATTGAGACCAGAACGAATAACGTTGTAAAAGTATGAATGATCAATAAAATTGCTACAACTCGAACTAAATTCCTTAACGTTTTATTTAAATACGATATCGAAATACATAACAATAAGGCACAGTTTTTACTTATAAGAGTTAATCCCTTCAAGACTAGACTACGAATATCCAACAAATCATATAACTTTTTAAAATACTCAGACTTGTCTTAACAACTTAAAACGAAATATCATAGTTAATACTTAAATTATTGTAATTATCTGAGGTAGTCTTTGGTAAACACATTTATATATAAGAATCACATCTTTTGACGAGCACTTTATGAAGTACTTGCATAATATATAAGGAATATTGTCTAACAAAGCAGGTAGATTACATAACTAGTGCTGAGATCAATACTGTATCGAGAGAGAAAAATAGATATTTCAAAACGGTGTATTTAGTAAGAAACACCCGAGGCCCTTTTTTATGAGTGAATTCTTTCAATTCTTCACTCTTTTTCGGCAATTCTCTCTAAAAGTGCCAAAAGCCGATCCTGTCTCGACATTGCATCTTCGTGCATCTTTTTTCTATCCTCTCTGTTTTGTTGGATATTTGAAACAAGTTTCTCTGCGGAACTTTCGTTTGACACTTTCTGACCTAGAACAGAAGTGCCAAGGTAAGTACACAACCGTACAAAAATAAAACAGTTACAAATTCCAACAAATTCAGTGACTATCATTGTTACTTACGCTTGTATGGCCCTTCACCAGGAGGTAATGATGGAGGTGTTTTATTGCTGCTAGCTATGCTACCAGGTGACTGCTTACATGGCGCTTCACCAGGAGGCAGCGATTGAGATGTTCCATCGCTGCTGCTAGCTGGGCTTGAAGGTGACATTGTTGCTGAATCCAGGGTATTGCTAGACCTCACCCATGGCTTGTGTCCAAACATGGTATCCATGACCTGCGAACAAATACAGTTTATTTTCTGCCATAGTTTCTCCTTCTGTTGAGCTTAATACTGCATATTCAATGAAAGGAAATACCTCAAGGTAGGGCCACAATCGCCTGTTGTTGCCACTTTTACCGTTGTGATCCTTCACACTTTTATATGTTTTCTTCAACCCGTTCAATTTGCTTTTACACTGAGGTCCCGTGATTTGATAACCTTTTTTAACCATTTCGGTAGAGATCAAATCCCAAAACTTGTGAACTGACATTTTGCCACTATGAAGCAAGTCTTCTCGTTGTTTAAATTCCGTCAGCAGTAGTCGTACTGCACTATCCACCCATCTGAAGCCATCTAGAAATAAATTGTACACATAATTATCTAAAATATATGAATTCAGTTAAAATGCATCAATAACAACAACATACCATTGTGAGCATCACTACTCGTCTTCTCCGCAGCTGCTTTTTCCTCTGTAGCTTCATTTTCATCGGTGATATCGGTAATATTGCTAATATCATCTGCAGCTTTGTTTGCTTCTGTAGGCTTGTTATTCTTGGCAGCTTCGTTTCCTCCTACAGGCTTGTTTTTTTCACTAGCAGCATTTTCAATGCCACATACTTTTTTGGCATTGGACAGCAATTGCGTACAATAGTGGATATCTGCGAAGAGAACACATAAATCATTCTAACCTCACTCTAGCAACTAAGTCCAGAAATGTAATAAATTAATAATTTCTCACCATTAGTAGCACGCATGTAATTAGTTGCGCAAAGATGAAATACATAAACTCTCCCCGTATCACCATCAATCAATTTCAGCTCATGCACATTCGCCTGTTCTGCCATTGCGTTGGCCATTGTAAAGGAATTTGCCGCCACATAACTTTCAAAAATGTTGACGCTCCAGCAGCCTCACCTTCCGAGGTGAGGCGTTCAGAGCGCGTTCGAAGCGAGATCGGTGACGTCATTGATGACGTTTCGCGAGCCACTCGCGGCGTACCGAAGTGCTATGTGGACTGGCCGTAGCGGCGCTGCAAATGCTCTGCAGCGTTTGGAGCTTCAACTGGACCGTACCCTAAATATCACATAACTCGTGACAGTCCCGATAGCCAAAAAAGGAGAGGAAGAAATTATGACAGTCGAATCTAACCTAATACCTACTAACCTAATAACGTATAGATTGACGTGTAAATCAGTTGGAAAATAATTGTAATTCATAACTTCCCCCTCGAAGAATACAAACGGGCGAAAGTTTATGTTTTCAATCTTTTGAAGTGATTACAGAAGAAATTGTAACCTGAAAATTTACGGTAAGTTGATTTGATAAAAATACAATTAAATTAGGAAATGCAAGTTACGCTGTGCCTGACAAACAAGATTCTTTGTTGATTTTGCGTGTGAAACCATGTCCAGGACTAGATTCTAGATCATTGAGACTATCGTGTAACTCATTAATACTTCTTGACTGATGCAAGACATTTATCAAACATAGACTGAACCCTGCAAGAACCACCTGTCGAAACAGGCAAATAGAGGAAACATTCAGCTTCAGAGAAACGGAAGGAGTCAGCTTGTACTAATCCAGAGATGAAAGGAGCTGGTTTTGGTCAACTTGTAGTGGGGAATTTGAATGCGTTCTGCGGCGACTACTCGTCTTTCACATTCTAAACTTTGGCCATTCTTAGACTGAGACTTAAAATACTATCGGAGACGACTGCTTGCTTCTTATAATGTAAAATTCAGGACTTTAATAATTCTTTGGACGCTGACTTGGAATACCTACTACGACGACTACTCCTATATCACAGAATTACATTTTTAAAACTAACAATTCTTAGATTATTAAATTTTAGACTTTATCAATACCTACATCACCGACTTTAAATACTCGCTCAGGCCGCTTTTAGCCTAAAATAATTTGATAATCTAATATAAAAAAAAAAAAAAAATACAAAATAAAATATATTATAAAATATAAAATATAATTTAAAATATGCTCCCAGTTGACCGAGACTATCGTGTAACTCATTAGCTACTTATTGACTGATACTAGACATTTATCAAACACAGACTGAACTCCTGAAG